>PITA01001044.1:138392-218658 GCA_004023965.1 Spilogale gracilis | reverse complement strand
AGGAAAGCAAATGGGAACTAGGGTAATCTAGGGAGGGAAACGAAACAACAGAGATTTTGAGCACAGAAACAAACTGAGGGACTTGGAGGGAGGGGGGTGGAGGGATGGGAGAGCCTGGTGGTGGGTACTGGGGACACCTAAAGTGGGGAGCACTGGGTGTGGGGAATGGGGAATGAATCTTGAAACACTGGAAAAAAAAATTTAGTAACAATAAAAAAAAAAAAGTATAGAAAAAAAAAATAGAAGTCTAGTCTCAAGACATGTTAGCTTTACTCTAATATACCACATTCTTCAGGGAAAATAAGCACATTGCAATGTGTCTAGAGAGGAGCAACTAAGGTGAAAGAAGTTAAAATTATTCAATATTAAAATTCTTCGATATGACAAAAATGCATGAGAAATAGAAGACTTCAGAGAGGATAAGAGAGTTCTCTTCATATACTTGAATGGATGTGAAGAGGAAATTGGACTTACTCAGTACAACTTCGCCAATGAAAGCCAACAGGCAGAAGCTATAGGAAAAGAGATTGTAATAAAACCAAAGAAAGACTCTTCTAAGTTTTGAGATACAAGGTCTTCATTGTCACCGGAGGCCTTGACTGTTCAAGCATCGGCATTTTGCCTCCATGAAAGGGAATATGACCAGAATTTGGGTGTTAAGATCTGATGTCTAAGGAATCAGAACAAACGACTTTCTATAGGATCTTATAGCCCACTACTACAGTGAAATGTTAATATGCGGTCCATGAGAAAAATAGCTCTTTACACAAATTTTCAGAAATGTTGCATATCTTATTTTGGTCATGGGGACTGATACTGTGTATTAGCATTGTAAAGGCTTTGAGAAAGCCTACTGTGTGTGTATGTGTGTGTGTGCATGCACACATGCCATATTTAATTTATATATGTATGTACGTGTGTGTGGATGTATTTGCACTTTGTTTTTTAAGCTGAAGTTCTCAAACTTATTTGAACACAGGCCCAGTTTCAAAGGATATCTCCTAACATCTCACAGAATGGAGTTTTCACCAAGCAGTTTCAAAGCCCACTGTAGACCATAAGTGCCAGTTAGGCACAAATACTTTCAAACTTCAATGTCTTACTGGAATAAATGACAACATCTTTTTATCCCAGGTATTAACCAGGATTCTGAAATTGATCACCGATCTCTTAGTCTCACTCATTTAAAATATGTGGCCTAAATACAAACAAGATACTGAAACTTGCTTCAGTTTGAAATAGAACAGGTTGTATTTTGTTTGGGTTTTCACTTTTGTTTTGCTTTGTTTTGAAATTTGCCACTTTCTGGTTACATCCTAAAGGGGGGAAATGTCTATGTAGCTTTGGGATGTGTTTCCACTGATTTAAACTACACATTGCTAAGAATAAGTCTCATAATTGGCACATTCTTCTGTTTTGAATAAAACATCTTTGAGGAAAATAGGTTTCTTTTAAAAATTGTCTATACTCAACAGTGAGATGCATTCCAAAAAAGTTGAATAATTACAATCTTTCTTATGAAAGAACACAAGACTAGAAACCAAGAAACCTGAATCCGGTGCCAGGCTGCCAGTAACCCACCGTGTGAGCTTGGCATTCCACACCAGTCTCTGCATAAGAGATCTTCCCAAGCAGGACATCCCTGATCTCTTTTAACTGCCAACAAAGTAGGGCTCCTTTCTGGGTTTGACTGATCAGACTCTGGGGATTAGCTTCTCCTAGTGAACAATAAATGTAACCACCAAAGCTTCCTTTCATGAGAGAAAAGATTTATTATACTGAACAATATAAACACACATTAAGAGCAGGAGAAAGCATATGGCACAGTGAGTTAGGATCCTTTGAACTACCAGATTATCTCACCTCTTCTTAAATTCTCCTTTACCAAAGTTCAACCCGTTATCATACTGTAGATCCCAGTATGTCTATTTAAGCAAAGGAGCTTAGAAAAAAAAGGATGAGGTGTATATCATTGAGGTAAATGGATAGTTTGGTCTATTTGGTATCAACTCACAGTTTTTGTGTGGCTTTGTTTTTATGATTCTATAATAATGAAATTTTGAACCCTATTGCTGGCTGAAACTCTGATCAGCTTCAAAAGTACCCAACTCTGTTATTGGCTTCAGTTGTAACTTTGGATGCATCACAAATAGGAAAGAGAAAACAGAAGCAGAAAAAAAAGTGGTTGCAAAAAGCAAAAATAAGAATATTGAACTATCTCTCCTCTATCACTTCACCTCTGGAGACCTCTGTTTCCTTCCATGGAATGATGAAACTGATTAAACAAACAAGCAAACACAAAACAAAAACAAAAACAACAATCTTTTCAATTTCCTTCAGGGGTAGGAAACGCACTCCAATCATTGTGTGTATAGAGAGTTAAAGTGCTTCAAATAAGCTTTAGTTTAAATCTAAAAACTTTTCAAAACTTTATTGTTCAAAATAAGCGAAAAAAGAGTCCAAGGAGATTTGCTAGTTGACTTCCTGAAAAAAATAAAAGTTCAAAAAGCTGTTGACAAAATTGGAAAACTGGTGGTAGATTAAAATAGTATATTGATGTCAAATGTCAAATTTACTGAAATGTGTAATGGTACTGTAGTGATTTCAAGAAAGAATCTGACTTTAAAAATGAAAAGGGACTTATAGGTTTCCAAAGGAGGTATCTCAACAAGCAAGCAGGTTTGGCATCACTCCATGGGTATCAAAAATATGCAATGTGACTCAGTGGACCAAAGAAAATAATTTACTACTCATGGCACTGGACACTGCAGGAGCATCAGCATGGGAGCCCTGATGCCCTGTCCCTGTGTCCCACAGTGCAACACACTGGACCCAGATTGTCAGTACGTACACAGTGGATTGCACCCAACTGAAGAGCCCAGAGCTAGGGGTACAGCACCTTTTGTAGCAAGCAGTAAGCAAACCAATCCTCTCTCCTAGGAGCAAGCAATCACAAAATAGTCATGTTGTGGTCCTCATGCAATCAGGCAACAAAGGTTCTTAATTGGCTGTGTGACCATAGGAAGAACTCAGAGTCAGAGGATAGGTCTTGTAACACAGCTCAGTCAGCAAGAATGTGTAAGAATGCTTGGAGTACTATCCTTCTATTTATTTCAATCAATAATTGATTAGGCTTATTATCCATAGAATCCCATTGCAGGTTGAGGTTAATCTATAGTGATATCATCAGCCACCACCCCAGGATCTTTATTCAACAGAATAAGTCCCAGAGAGGACTAATAGGTTTTATTTCTGATAACCACTTAGCTTCTTTCTTACAGTATGCATGAGTTATATCACCATACTGTTGACATTGATTCAAACACAACAAATTAATTCAATCATATCAACAAGAATGTAGTCTAAGGCCAATCAATGATCCATTTACAATCAGAGAGTTTAGCCTGATCTGTTGATCTCCTATAGCTTGTTCCATCTCATTGGCTATGGTAGGTAAAATAAAGGATAGGTTCCTGACTGTCTCCATAATGTAGAATCTGATGGTGGGAGACAATTTTCACACTACTACTTGAAAACAGGAATCCACATACCCCTCAGGTGAGACAACATCAGACAGCCCTCTTTATCTGGGGGCCTAACAAAGGGAATGTGATCCAAGGAATGGTGTCATAGTCAATAATTACAGGAGACAAAGAAGAGTTAACCATCAGCCCCCACCATGCCCAGTAGAGGGAAATTCTGTGGACAATTCTCTACACATACAAACATATAGATGAAGGAAAAGGTTACTTCAGTTCAGAATTTGTCAATAAATTTGATTTGGATCACCATTATATTAATTTGGACAATCCATATGGGCAGGGTCCTCAAGTAGTTACAGCCTTGATAGCCATACATGGCATAACCCAAAAGCACTCAGGTGTCAATAAAAGCATATTAATTGTTATGACCCTAACTAAAACAAGATCATATCTAATCTGTGCATCTGTACATGGACAAGGGGCTTCACATTTAGGAGTTTTCTTTGATAATATCAGACACAATAGAGTAAGTCAGGGCCAGCCAAGCACTTACGAGTTTTCCTGATCCCACAGCACATAGACCTACTCAGCAGCCGGTCAGGTTGGCAGTCAGAGATGCTTCTGGTCTCAATGAACCATGTGATTGTTTTACCAGATTGTAGAGCTTAGTAATTGGTAACAAAGAGAGGGTTCATCATTTCCCTCTCCTAGCACCTCCAATGTTTAAGGAGTCTTTCTCCAACTAAAGTAGGTAGTGATACCAAGGAGGCATGAAGGGGTTCTCCTCATGGAGGCCACCTCCTCCTATGGAGCTCAAAAGTCCCCTTCCCCTCAGGACTGGAGTGTTGGAACAACCTCCAGGGTCATGGGCTGCTTAGGTCCTTGGTCAAATTCAGCTTATTTTCTAATTAACTTTCAGACTCAACAAATGCATATATTGATAAGGTATATATTACTCCAATACCTGAATGGCACAATTGTGAGACTGCCTTTCTGAAGGTAGAGAGCCATAGTTCTCTTCTCTCCACTGTCTTCAGGATCTACTTTGGAGTTGTAGCCCATATTGTTTCCAAAATTTTGATTTGGGTGGCTGGTCACTGCATCTTATCAGAATTAACAAGCTTTCCTGGGCCTTCCTATGAGTTAGCATTTGCTAACTTCATCAGGGCTTCTCATGATGATATCATCAATGTCGTAGGACCATGTCACCAACAAAAAGAGAGAGTGTTCTGGGTGTCAACCTTCCTATTGGTGGCAAATAGCAGGAGAGTTCAAGCCTTACTACTGCAGCATGGTATGTTCTGGAGGTTCATCCAGGTGAGGGATAGGGATCTTCCAGGGGCTAAAGCAGTTGGGCAAAAGACATGACCAAAGTCCAGGATAGCATACCAGGTGCCATCAAGGGCAATTGCTCCAGTAATGACCAACAATGCTTGGAGTAGTCAGGTCGCAGGAGCAACAACTAGATTCAGTTGGCGACTCTCCTGCATAAGCCACAGATCACCTCAGCTGTTTTCACTAGCCACCCAGTACTATTATATTAAAATACTGTGTTTTTCATAAGTACTATTACATTTAAAATATGATTTCCTTTTCTCCTCCTGGAATTCTAGATTGTTTCATTTATAGACTATGGAAGGGAAACTGAAGTGATGGTGTGAACTGTTGTGCAGGCATCTCCCTCATCACCCACCCGTAAGAGGCCCTTCCATATCTGGAACATCTCCCTTGGATGTTATGAGCTACGCAGAACAGCCTATAAATTATAAGTACCAATAACACATCAGTCTTGGGAGTAAAAAAAATGGTGCATAACAGCTGTCTAAAAAGTCACTTCTTTTCCCATTTTATTCTGTTTCAAATCTGGCTAATTGAATGTGTAGACTTTGCCCCTCAAGAGAACCTAGCATGTTAATCATTTGAGCATAGATACATTACATATATTTTTTTTTCACTCTTCTCCTTACCTTTCTCCCCTACCCCACTCTGCCCTTCTAAGGGTATGAAGCCTCTGATCCCTACTGGAAATGAAAATGCCTTACCTCATCCCTTACTTTTAAAGGTTTTCAAGGCATAATGCAGAAATACAGGTCAGGCAATATGGGTTCTGAGGGAGAAATTTGCCCTAAGGCAGCCACATGGCTTCCTAGTTCCTCATTAGAGGGAGATTAGTCTCCACAAAAGAATCTGGTTCTATGGAGGCACATAGAGTTTTATTTGTATGAACTACTAACTGCCCCCTTGGGGCCTATCGTAGCCTTAAAGGTAGACTGCATTTCTTTGGTGGTTATCCCATCAGCCTCTACTTTGGGAATCCCCCAGGTTAAGAGGCATATCCCATTGCTTTACAGTTTGGAGGACATTGAATGTTCCCATCGTGGCCTTTGTCTTACAGTGCAGAGACTGCCTTGTTTAGAGAGTGCTATCTTCATCCGGGTGTCTAATGGCCCTAAGTTAGCACAACTTCCAACACAAGGTCGCCCACCAAAAAAAAGTAGTAGAATGCTACCACCTTGCAGGAAGGAGAGTAATCTTAAAGGTGAACCAATCATTCTCTGAATGTGAGATCATCACCAGGCTGTCATTCTGTTCAGGTTAGAACAGGTTTAGAGCAGCCTCAACCTTTGAGTAGCTTTCTCCATGGGGTTTCATGGGATTTTATTGGCCTTGGGAAAGTCTCCTTGTTCACTAAAAGTATAACCTCCCTAATTCCTTCATCAGCCACATGTCTAACAGTTCCTCAGCCTATTGATCAAAGCACTCCTGGATATTCCTCTTTTCTCTCTCTTTGTGGGTCTGTAGCTTAGTATTCATTATAGAGGCATTTGCCCTCTAGTTGTTTCTAGTCTTGAATTAAAACTGGTGAAGTTGTGCTTTCATCCCTGGTGGGGCTCAGAGAGCACTCTTAGCCTCCTAGTCCATAGGAAAGCAAGCAATGACCATGGTACTATTTGGACAATTGGTTAGACATTATTCCTCACCGCTCAGCCCCATCTATTGGCTTGGGTCACGTTCATCAACACGGAGGACAGGAGAGGACGGCTTACTCTGTCTTTCTGTAGCACTTTTGCCAGAACATTTGCTACCACATCTCAAGGAGTTTCTTCATATTCTCAAACCCAGTCCACGAGCCCTTGCCTTTTCTCTTCCAAAAAGTCATTATCTATCTTGACATCCTGCTCATGGTGCCAGTTAGGGAAGAACCTCTTAGAAGATGGTGAGAAGTAACCAGATTCCAAAGGAGTTGACCAAGCAAGCAAGCAAGTTGTCTTGCCACAACTATTTAGGTAACAAAAGTAGACCAAAGTCGACATTTTAGTACTCACAGCACAACCAAAGCAGAAGCTTTAGCATAGCAGTGCCTCTTCTACCCCCAAATCCCACAGGGCAGTGTGATGGGACCAGATGGTGGCTGTACACACAATGTGTTGTGTCACAGTTAAGGAACTCAGAGCTAAAATCTCAGCCCTTTGGAGGGCAAACAATAAACAAACCTCCCTAGGAACAGGCACTTCACACAGTGGTCAATGCTGTGATCACCTAGGCCTACCTACTTGCCTGTGACCACCTGCAGAAACTGTTCCAGGCCAGAGGACAGGTAAGCCTTGAAGTTTGGCGCAGTCAGCAAGGATGTGCAGGGAAGCCAGGGTTCATGGTAGACTGCCTCTCCAAATGGCGATTCTGATCTTTCTATTCTTTATTCTTAGGAAATACATATTTAAATATGTAGTGACATTAACTGAGTATCAAACAGTTCAGAGAAATAGTGTGTGTGTGTGTGTGTGCGTGCACATGTGTGTGTGCATATGTGTGTGTGTAGAAGAGAGAAAAAAGAATAGAAAGTGATTAAACAACTGGGATAAAATGTTAATAGCAGGTCAGTCTGGGTAAAGTGTACACAAATGTTCTTTATGTGATTCTCATTCTTGCACTTTTCCTGAAGTGTGAAATTTAACAAAATAAAGTTAAAGGGAAAAACCCTCTCATCCCTTTACACTGACTCTATAAACACTTCTTTTCCTTCTCACCAAAAAATATAGTAACAATGACAGCAGTGATTACTTGTTAATTACAAAATGTATTTCTTTCCCACAATTCTCTTTCCGTATTTGAAAATATCAAACCACATTTTTATGAGTGTAAAAAAACATCATGTGATTGCTCGTGTATATGCCAGCTTTATAGTGGAGGTGGGGCTGGCAGAATCTCTGTACTTCAAATGGGTTGCTTCAGAAAAACAATCCATTAATTTTGAGAACTGAATGAAAAATAAAAGTGTCTTCATGTAGAAATGAAGAACAAGAAAGGTACTGCAAAGAGAGACACTGTTTTTCTTTTGAAATTTTTGTCAAGTCATGAATACTAAGAGAATAAAGGAGAAAGAGGGTCAAGAACAGAGGGAGACAAGGGATTTGAATTAAAAAATGTATTTTTTTAAGGAAAGCAATATCAATAATATTTTTTGGATGACTGGTGTATAATTCTTACTCATTCGTGTGTATAAATGCAATAGCATATTCATAATGACTCAAGAGATTATTAATAATTAACCAAGAGATTAATTAATGTCTTGACATTTAGAAAAAGCTCTGAGGGTTGCAAGTGAAAGTATACTGAGGGCCCTCGGGACAGTTCTGACCCACAGAAAATGCCTGATAAATGTGCACTGTCAACCCAATTTGAAATGCTCACTGTCTTTGCTCTTTCCTCTTTCAGCTAGAAAATTTGGAAGCAGAAACTGCTCCACTGCCCTAGGTGGATCTCATGCATTCAGACCCTCACTGAGCTTAGAAGCCACCATCTATGGGGAAGCAGGTCGCCGCAAGAACCTGTGGGAGACTCTAGTTTCCTAGGAAAGTGCCTGCTTCTGAGTCATCAAAACTCAATCTTCTGGCCACTCTACTCTACATATGTGAAGGACATCTCAACTAATGTCCTTTGCCAGGAAGGAAAGGACTATGCCACACTAAAGAGTCCAGCTTGTGTACATAACCATGAGGAAGATGCCCAATGGGACCAAAACATACTGTGGTATGTCAATTGAGGTCATCATAGAAGATGGCCCTTCTGTGTGTAATATTTTGTTTTCAATTTATGACCTCATCAAATAAAAACCATCAACTGTTAAGTTTAGCATGGTGACATGTAAAGTAAGTGCTACCTCTGATCAAAGGACCGTGTATGGAAAGCCCAAGACTTTATCTAGTCTTCTGTAAGGAATACTTTCTTCTATCTTTTACCTTTAATATTAACCTTAAAATTGTCTCCAGTTAAGACATCATTTCCACCTTCATTTCTTGGTTTTGTATTCTTCTAAAGAATAACATCTCTTACCTAGCTCCATAATTGCAAGGGAAGAAATTAACATGAAGATAATCTGAAACACAACAATATGTCAGCTGCAGAAAGGTCTATTCTTGTTCATTGCAGGTATTTCCCAAGAGTCTTCATGAGAGATTGTCCATTCTTGGGCTTTCAGTCATTTGCTCCCTAGTTTTGAATGTGCAGTTCCCTTCTTTTATCCAAGTATTCATAAAAGGTAATTGTGGATCAATGAGCTCATCACTTCACTTGGGGAGGAAGTCAGGCATTAAAATGTACTTATTCTTCATTTCTCAGTAGTTTCTCCATATTGCATGCTCCTTTGTATATTATTTTATCTTTTTTTTAGCTGTGATAAAATGACAGATTTTTTTGTTGTTGATTTTCAGAACAGTTTGAGCCTTTTTAAAAATATGGAACCAATAAGCTTATAACCAATAATCTTAAACAAAAAAACTCAAATGATCATAGATATAAATGGTTAATCTTCTTTTCAATCCTGTGGCATTACTTGGACATGAAATATTAACAAGGACCCAAGAATATTTTCCTGAAGATTGTATTTATATAATGTCATCACCAATATGTTGGTCTTTTTGATCTTCGCTAAATGTCAAGATTTCCTTTGTAAAATGTCAGTCTTCTAAGCAATTTCTGTAAGACATCTCTCCTCTTTGACTAGTTTTCTTTGGTATAAAATAGAGATTTGGCAATCACTCATTTTGTCTGATCCATGTAGACAGTCAAGTCAGATGGCTCATGCAAAAAGCCCTCCACTTTGAACTTTTGTCTGCGTCGATTAAATGAGTCATGTACATTGCAGTTACCTATGAAGATATAGTAGACAACAGGGCATCAACTTCCCTTATAAAAAAGTATGTTTAGTCTACAAGTTGCCAGTAGATTCAGTATTAAAAGTTATATCTTGTTCCTCAATATAGTAAGACACAAATATACACTGGACATCCGGATCAAATATCCAAGACATTTTGGGTCAGAATAACTAAATTTACTGTCTCAGATCTAGTTGGCTGTCATTATGTGGACGCAACACATGTACCCATTGGATGAGAAGGGGAAAAAAAGCCAGGATAATATTTTATCTTGAATCTTAAATATTGAAGTCTTACATGAACCTCTAATAATCTCTGTTTCTCAAATATTGTGTCCCAGAATGGATATGTTCTTTTATTTAATTTTTTTCTGGTCAAAGTAATTTAAACCAGAGCCTTAAAAAGTTTTAGAATGTTAAATAAATGCATTTGTGTATAAAGACATATATGCATATATACACTATTAGAGCTTCCACAAGTAAAATCATAATTCAAATGAAACATAATAGAGGAGAATAAAGTATCTGTATGTAAGTCACTGGAGAGGAAAATTCTTGCCTTTAATGGGTTTTAATAACATCAGTTCTCTCGAGAGATGATGAGTGCTACTTTCCGCTCATAAGGATGTTTCTCAACAATCATTTCTGCCTAATGTCCAGCTCTTAGTTAAAATATTCTTTTTTTAATTTTTTTTAACTATTTTATTTATTTACTTGACAGAGAGAAACACAGCTAGAGAGGGAACACAAGCAGAGGGAATGAGAGAAGGAGAAGCAGGCTTCCCACAGAGGAGGGAGTGGGATGCAGGGCTGGATCCTGGAACTCCGGCATCATGACCTGAGCCTAAGGCAGACGCTTAATGACTGAGCCACCCAGATGCCCCTAAAACATCCTCTAAAGTAAATAATAAATACATTTTTAAATATTTTTCATTCAAAACTATTATCACAAATTTGCTAGAACTGCCTTGCTATTCCGTGGCGAATGGGGAAGTATCAGCCCTGATTCAGCTGGATGAACTGAAGTTCTTTAGGAAATCTGCATATAAAGAAAATGTAATGTTCTGCTTTGTTCTTCCTTCTCATTTCACCTTCCTATCCCTCTGTATGGATAGGATTTCTTCTGGTTTGACATTCTTCCAATGCAGTAGACTATAGATGTAAACTAAGGGTAAGATAGAGTAGCCTTAGCGTCTCAGTTTCTCTGCTAGCCACATCTACCCCTACTACCGCTGTGCATTTACAACCACAAATACTATCTTTTCATAGAAATATCCATGAATAGGAAATGGGTGTCTTCTGGAATCCTCACTGCCATTGCAAAAGCACCAAGATTTTTGCCTACATTTTCACAACATAATTCTTTTCTCATGAGCCCTATTACTTCGATGAGAGGAGGGATGGGAACAAACACCAACCTTCGTCAGTGCCTTGGTCTAACCACTGTATTTTCCCTGGTAGAAGATGCTTCAGGATCATAGTGACAGAATATACCATTCAGATTATATTTAAGACCACTATTGTTAGGACATTAGAACCTAAAGTGACAAGTCAATTAAAGGGTGTAGCTTTGTGACAGTCAGCCAGGAGGCTGCTGAATTTAATTAAAAATAATTTCAACCCAGTCATCGTTCATCACGGAGATCAAACTAAAACCACAAGGAGGTATGTAGATTGCTAGCTGTTCAAAAATAACCAAAACCAAATGGCAAAAGCATAGTGCACTATGGTGCATGGCAAATATTCAGGCTCTTGTCATGTAATGCCTTGGCATTTTTAAAAGGAGTTAGCAGATAGTCAAGTTCAATTTAATTTACCTAATATTATTGTGTCCTAGACTTAAGTTACAAACATAAGGACCATTGACACTGAGGTTTTAGGATGATAAACAGTGGATTGAGGGTGGACCGAAAGTACATCCTGTAACAAGGTTCTTTTGAAAGACATTGAGTAGCTGCATATACATTTTAAAGGAATTTTAAAAGCTCAGAAAAAAACTAAAGCTGAATGTATCAACTTTTGAAATTTATCAGTCTTGACTCAAATATATGAAAAGTTGATTCTAGACCCTGGGCATATATTCAGAGGGAGATCAATTTTTCTGGGGTTTTTCCCATCACATACCTAATGAGAATTTAATAATATACTTTTTCAACTCATTTTGCATTTCCTATAACCTTGTATGAAGTGAGAATTCCATTAAAATCTGCACTTGAAATTGCACCTAAACTTAACAAATTTACAGAGGAAATTGGGACAATTATTTCTTCCTCTGCTCTCTGAGAGGGGTTCAGGTTAACATTTCATTGCCAACCCACCTGGAAGCTAGTGCTTAAGGCTCTCATGTCCTCATGCCTCTGAATCCACACCTAGAAAAAATAGCCCCTGATTTTATGCGGTACAAGGGGTGAACTCCTTCCTTTTCTCCCAACTCCAGAAATTTAAAGTCTCTGATTATACACATCCAAAGAGTGCCCCATCTGCTTAAAGACAAAGTAAAACTCCATGACAATAGATTAAGATGTTCCTAGACTGTACTAAAACATCTGAAACAATGCAAAAGTTTTGCTATGTATTTGGGAAAAATGAATTAAGAATCAAGTGGAACCATAAAGGGTAAGAAAGGAAAAGGAGAGTTTACTCATTTCTGTCATTCTACCATCAGAATTATTTGGCATTATACTACAATACCACTCAGAAGAGCTGGTTGGCATTACTACTCTTTATGCAAAGAGATTGTTTCTATAAAAGTGTGCATTTTGTAGAGCAGGTAGGCAGCTATTCAAGTTGCAACAGTTCTTTAGAATATGCTAGACCAGACACAGGACCTACAGAGACCACACTTGAATGCAAGCAAGTTTTATAGCTTTGTGTTTCCGTAAAACCTCTATATACTTATAGAAAGAATATAAAACAATGCTATGTGGCATAAAAATTGCCTGAAGTTAATCATAGCAGCTCCAAAGTTTTCAGTGCAAGCATAGACATGCTTTGATTTTTCAGATGATGTGTCTTCACATACATCTCAATGATTGCATACCTCAATGATTTGTCGTCATTCAGAGCTATCTCATGAGTCAAACAGTTTGCTTCTCCCCCTTCAATTATGTCCATGAAATCTAAACCAGTTCCAACTAATAGTGTTGGGCTGTTAGCAAGTTTGTATTGCCTATAGAGAATAAAGGTATATTTGTCTTATGGGTTTCCGAGAAAGAACACAGAGGTCTTTTTGGAGACAAGGAAAATTCATCTTAGTTTTGTCATATGCTCTGTAATAGCCATGTTTAACAACAATGACAAAAAAAAATCCTCCAAGAAAGGATGTACTTTAACGTTAACTACAACTTCCTTCTTTGTACTTTGCTACTTGATTTTTGAAAGAATCTAAATGTTGAGAACAGGCTGTCGTATTTACTTCCAATTCTCTTTAAAAAATTTTCTGCTGTTTTCCTTCTAATACATAAATGTTTTATTCAATTAGCATTACCCACTAAAGCTAGAAGTTTTTAATGAATACACAGGGTTATAAAATGCCAAATGGAAATTAAAAAAATAAGTGATACAAACAGAGGAAGATACGAGAAGAGAAAGGGAGGGAATAGAGTGGCTGTTGTTTCTAAAAGCCTGGGTAAAACTGAACACAGTCACATACACTGAATAGCACGAGTGAGATTCCTTAATATAGGCACAGTAAAACTGTTTTAATTAATGATTCCCAAGAAAAGGGAGAGGAAATCACATTTGTATGACCTGATGACAGATTTTACCTTCCGTAGTGGAGGATGACGCAGATACCAGAGACTTTCAAAAGAAAAGAGTTCCCATTTATAAAGTAAATTAGGATAAAATGGTCAGTCAGATGTTTCAGAATGCCTATTCCTTATTTGCCAACTCTGAGGGTTTTTTTTTATTTCTTGGTTGCCTGGTTAGTTGGTTGGTTTAGGGATTCATTATTGTTGGTGGTGGTTTATTTTTTGTGGCTGTTCAAAAATTTTGACTTCACCCTGGGATATTTGCCATCCTACACATGCATGTTCCTCAATTTTCTTTAGTCAGTGATTTTCCTTTTGTGATGGCCAGTGTAGGAGGTCGTCATTGCCAGAATAAAATGGAAAAATTGAGACCTATCTTTGCTCATGGCTTGACATCCCACTGGGCCTCGTACATTCCCCATTTCGTCCAATAACGTCCCTCTTCCCTATACCATTTTGACTTTAGAACCAATCAGAATTCAATCTCTAATACCCTAACTAGCACAGGAAACCTATCAGCTGATTCTTTTCCTGCATCTCTGTAGGTGGTATACTTGCTTCCTATTGCTTGCTCTTCAGGAGGCCATTCAAAAAACAGAAAAACAGCAAGGCTTTCCTATTACTCTCTTTGGCTGTGAGACATGTTTCCATCTGCCCCCAGGCTCACCCAGAGGTCTGACTCAGTGGGAAGCTGCTACTGATCATTCCTGTATTAACTCAAAACTCATTTGCCTTATAGAAATTCATGGCTCTTATTTCTCAAGAGAATTGAGAAAACCGATAGGCCTCCTACCCAGCTAGATAACTTTCCATGGAATCTGCTGTATCTATATAAATTAGGTCCAAATTGCATCAGGCTATTTTCAAGATTTATAAACTCAATACTGCAAATCATAGAACCTGGCAAGTAGTTCTTAGGATCCCCTTGCTGCCTATGAATTAATTACATAATTTCTACATGCACTGGGGGAAGAATAGCAACAATAAGAAAAACTTGTGTTTACATCAAAAACTGCCCCATGATTTTTGTCTTAGTAAATTTCCCTCCATTTACGGGGGATGGGAGGTAGGGTTAATATTGATGACATGATTTCTTTCTCCCTTTTATTATGAAATCCTTCCTTTTCTAAGAATTAACTAAATCTTATCATAACCAAATGCGTAAACCAAATGTATAATACGATTCCTAATAAGGGCTGATGATCCATCTACTGTACGTAATGTTAACCACAACCTAATTCCAGTCAAATCTAAAAACAGGGGTAGTCCTTTGAAGTCACCTGCACCAGGATGTAGCTTGGCCCTTAAGCATGGATATGCACATAAAAATATGAGTGTCTCTTTTAAAGTATCATTTTCTCATAACAAGGTTGAAGCTTCCAGTAGGAAATTGGGAGATCAATTTGGTTCGTTCTCTTATAGATCCTAAAGACCACTGAAGTGATCTGATCGAACTGGTTGTTTCTCACTGAGAGACAGCTGGACCCTGAGGACTTAAAGGCACCATGGGGGAAAAATCCACCCTGTATTTCCTGCAGAGCTGAGGGAGAGGAGAGGAGAATCCACTGAATGGTAACAGCCATGTACCAGCCATGCCACCTCTGGCATGAATGTAAAAGCTAGAAGTCGTCCCTCTGGTATTGCATAGTGCACATATGTCTTTGTAAATAGTAGGAAGTTATTATTAGATTGGATCTATCAGTCATTTTGACTCTGTTATGTTAGAGGGAACAGTTTTGACCTCTAACTATATTTTGAATATTTTGAAGTCTTAAGAAGCTCCTGTCAACAATTTATGATATTGGAGACTCTAACCAAAAAATTGAGTTTGAGAAAATCCATAATGAAAAACTAAAATACAATAAGACGTATAGGTGTGTATTTCATTACATAAGAACATCTACATTCATTTGAAAGAAGTTCTATATATATTCTCAAACATATTTATTTAGCTCATGGCCTGACAAACATAAGACCTTCCAAAGTCTGCAGCCTCCTGAAGATCAGAAGACTCCATGATTCTTGAAATGTCTGGTTTGGTTGAAGTTCTATTATCAATCACGTGCTTTGTGTTATATAGTGTATTTGAAAATAACTATCATGGAAACATACACATAGCAAAATGGAGCCTTGGAAATTATGTGGTAATTATAATCAAAACAGAAAGCAATTAATGAAATAAAATTTATGAAGAACTTAGCCACTTATTTGGAAGGTCCTGAATCAATAAATTACTTGGGAGCTTTTTTACATTTACAATCCAGGAAAAAAATGAAGATTAGAAAATGCTTTGAACCATATATTCTCTATTTAAATCTTAATGTGAACTTCAAATTATGCTTTTATCTCCATTGAAACCATAAATTTCACTGAAAAGTTTGGTCACAAATCCTGAATCCATAAAATTCAAAGCTACAATTTATAACAATATTCCCACCACAAAATTTTTATTATATGAATATAAAAATATAAATTCCCATTAATTTGATAGGAATTTAAAAAGAAATGTCAGTTTCCAATAACACATCCTTCACTTGGCAATACATTTTCTGAGTTTTTCATCTACTTAATAATAATTCTGGAAATTTAAAACAAGTAATCTTGTTTCTTTATTTTGTTCTGTTAAATAAAAAAGAAATTGCAAATGGAGCTTTAAAAAAAGAAATTTAAAAATCTGTTCTATCGAATATAGCAAATAGACAAAGTTTTTCTTTTTATTTTTAAGTGTGAAACTAAACATTAGGTGCTCTGTCACTTGTCATTAAATTTTTTGTAACATTAATGACACATTTTTGTTTTCCAAAGATAATTTCCATTAGAAAGGAGAAGGTGTGCTGCATGATTTTAATTATATTTGAAATTCAGACAACTAAAAACACTTGGTTTAAAAAGATAACCATGTTTCCATGGAAAAAATCAAAATATTATTTTTAAAATATTTTATTAAATGGGATTCTCTGCGGTTGATTTAGCACAAATATTTTATGCAGATTCATGCCCACACTATCCACAAACTACTTTTTCCCTAGCAATAGAAATGGCAGCAGAATTTTTGCTTCCTTTTTCTATAGTTTGAAGTCAAATCTAACATAAGCAATCAACTCTCTACACATTGATTTTGTTCTCAGCTGCCATTCAGGGGTCTGAGAGAAAAGCAGAATCGATCCTTTTCCTTGAATGTGTTGGGGATGGAAGAAAAGAAACAGATGGGCTGCTCTACATACGGATTCAGCTTTTATACAGCAAATATCCAAAGA
Source organism: Spilogale gracilis (assembly GCA_004023965.1). Classification (NCBI taxonomy): domain Eukaryota; kingdom Metazoa; phylum Chordata; class Mammalia; order Carnivora; family Mephitidae; genus Spilogale; species Spilogale gracilis. The sequence continues at coordinate 202,013 of PITA01001044.1, read as the reverse complement.
GCTGGTTATACAAATGCCAAGTGGGAGCATAAAAGGAGAAGTCTAGAACAGTTCATGTTTTACAGATTTTCTAGCCAAGTAAATGAAAACATAACCACATCATTAGAAAAACAGTATGAAGTCCATAGATTTAAACATGAGCACAACATGCTTCTTGTTTATTTTTAAGAATTTTCCCATATCTGCCCATGCCATAATAGGTAAAAAATATTTACCTAGATAGTGTATTTCACCTGGATGGCCCTGCCAGGAAAACAGAGATAAATGGGTACAGCTGACCCTTGAGCAACATGGATTTGAACTGCACAGGTCCACTTAAAAGTGGGATTTTTTTTGATAAATACCATATAGTCCTATAAATGTACTTTCTCTTCCTTATGATTTTCTAGTAACGTTTTCTTTTCTCTAGCTTCCTTTATTGTAAGAATACTGTACATAATATACATAACATACAAAATATGTTTTAACTGTTTATGCTGGCTTTCAGTCAACATTAGGCTTTTAATAGTTAAGCTTTGAGGGAGTCAGAAGTTTTATGCAGATTTTAAGCTGCGTAGTAATTGCCCCCAACTCCCGCCCTGTTCAAGGATCAACTGTATATTATTGACTGTGGTAACACCAAAGAGGAATGTTGAAAAATATATCATGTTGTTTTCATGTTGGTGGTCTGGTAGTCTTCCCTTAGTTTTTTGTTTGTTTGCTTGTTTTTGGTTTTAATTAATGTGTTGGTCCCATCATAATGTCTTTTTAAATGTAGAAAAATTAATATTTTCACTTGTAGTAAAGACAAAGCTATCATTTTGCATTTTGTGCACATTTCCAGGTAGGAGAAGATGGTCAACTTTAGTTTTCAAAAGAATGAATGCCAGATCACAGCGGTCTCATGTGCAGCTCAGAATGTTGACTTGTACATCAAACAGTGAGCACATCAGTAAATTATCTTTACCATATTCCTATTTAACTGTTGAAGATAATAGTCTGTAAAAATATACACTTTTGACTGTATTACTCTTGTGCCAGAATATATAACCATTTGGGGCTATATTGTGATTTTCTTGCATGTAATATACAATGATGTATATGACTAATAAAGAAAATCTGAGAGTGATATATAGATTTTCCTCTTGTCTTTCTCATTTGCACATAACTTACCTATTTAAAAAGAATATTCTCCAAGCCAATGTTACTCTAACTAAGGAGCCTAAGAATTGACTAACAGATGACTTTGATAAGTGCTTTATTTTTTTTAAGTTTTTATTAAAATTCCAATTGGTTAGCATACAATAGTATATTAGTTTCAGGTGTACAATATGGAGATCCAACACCTGTATAACAGCCAGTGCTCATCACAGTGAGTGCATCCCTTCATCCCTATCACCTACTTTCCCCATCCCCACACCCATCTCCTCTCTAGTAAACAACAGTTTGTTCTCTATAGTCAAGAGTCAGTTTCTTGGTTTGTCTTTCTCTCTGTTTTTTGTTTGTTTGTTTGTTTGTTTTGGTGTCATAAATTCCACATATGAGTGAAATCATGTATTTGTCTTTCTCTGACTTATTTCAGTTAGCATAAAACTCTCCCTCCATCTATGTCTTTGAAAATGGCAAGATTTCATTCTTTTTTATGGCTGAGTAATACTCCATTCTTTTGGTTGGATTCTGAAATATATATGTATAAATATAAATATATATGTATATATCTAAACTTTTTTTAGAACTATAGCATTTCTTTTTATATGCTTTGTTGTCTTCAGTGGCACTTTCAGGGGTGCTGATCAGTTATTGCACACCTAGATGCCTACATAAAGGGGTAAAAATGCATTTTTTACATCCTTGTGTGCACTACAATAAAAAGCTTTTAAAGTAAAAAAAAAGTTCTAGCATGTGTGTGTATGTGTGTGTGTATACACGTTTGTGTACCACTTCCTCTTTATTCATTCACCAGTCTATGGCCACTGGGGCTCTTTCTATACTTTGACTATTATGGATAATGCTGCTAAACATTGGGGTGCATGTATCCCTTTGAATTAGGATTTTTGTCTTCTTTGCATAAATACTTAGTAGTACAATTGTTGGATTGTAGAGTAGTCCTATTTTTAACTTTTTGAGGAAATTCCATACCATTTTCCACAGTGACTGTACCAATTTACATTCTCACAAACAGTGCAAGAGGGTTCCTCTTTTTTCACAGCCTCACCAACACTTGTTGTTTGTTGCATTGTTGATTATAGCCTAGCCATTCTGACAGGTGTGAGGTGCTATCTCATTGCAGTTTTGATTTGTATTTCCCTGATGATGAGTGATGATGAGTATCTTTTCATGTGTCTGTTAGCCATCTATATGCCTTCTTTGCAAAAAATGTCTCTCTGTGACGTCTGCCCATTTCTTAACTGGATTATTTGGTTTTGGGTGTTAAGTTTGACCAGCTCTTTATGGATTTTGTATACTAACCCTTTATCAGATACATTATTTGCAAATATCTTCTCCCATTCTGAAGGTTGCCTTTTACTTTTGTGGATTGTTTCTTTCACCGTGCACAAGTTTTTTATCTTGATGAAGTCCCAATAGTTTATTTTTATCAAAGGTTAATTGACCATATATTTGTGGACTCATTTCTGGGTTTTCTATTCTTTTCTGTTGATCTATGTGCCTATGTTTGTGCCAGTACCATACCATCTTGATCACCACAGTTCTTTAATATAACTTGAAGCCCATAATTGTGAGGCATCCAACTTTGCTTTCCTTTTTCAAGGTTGCTTTGGCTACTCACAGTATTTTTGGTCTCATACAATACCAGGATTATTTTTTCTAGCTCTGTGGAAAATGCTCTTGGTGTTTTGATGGGGATTGCATTGAATCTATACAGTACTTGGGTAGTATAGACTTTAACAATATTTGTTTTTCCAATCCATGAACATGGAATGTCTTTCCATTTCTTAGTGTCATCTTCAATTTCTTTCATCAGTGTTTTATAGCTTTCAGAGTAGAGTCTTTCATCTCTTTGGTTAAGTTTATTCCTAGGTATCTTAGCATTTTGGGTGCAATTATAAATGAGTTTGTTTTCTTAATTTCTCTTTCTATTGATTCATTATTGTTGTATAGAAATGCAATAGATTTTTGTACATTGATTTTATATCCTAAGACTTCACTCATCAGTTGTAGCAGTTTTTTGGTAGAGTCTTTCTGGTTTTCTATATTGAACAAGTACTTTTAAATGATTGAAATAACTGGGATTTTTCTCTTCAATTGTTTGTGTTTTTAAAACTAAAATGTCCTTAAACCTTGACAACCATGACTCCTTCAATTAGAATTTCTAATCCAACTGTATAGAGATAAAAAAAATCCTCTGCTATAAGGTCCATTGTTGAAAATAAATGTAGGTACCTTTACTTCTAGTCTTCTTTTCAAAAATGAATTTGATATCTTAAGCAGTGAAATACTTGTCAAGAAACAATAAATTCATTAGAGTAAATTTTAAAGCATACTCTAAGTTGTTAGGTATGGTTTTTTGAATGGGGAAGCTGTCTCCATACAAAAACACTTTATAGTAAGAAAAAATGTCTTAAAAATGATATTGGATTAGGGACCCCTGGGTGGCTCAGCCAGTTGGGCATCTGTCCTTGTTCAGGTCATGATCTTAGGGTCCTGGAATCAAGTTCCGCATCAAGTTCCTTCCTCCAGCAGAAGCCTGCTTCTCCTTCTGCCTGCCATTCCTCTGCTTGGCTCTCTCTGTCTCTCTGTCAAATAAATAAACAAAATCTTTTTTTTAAGTGACTTCTCATAATTCTCACTGTTAGGTAGTTAAGTTTAAAAATAGATAAATAAATATAAAAATAATGTTGGATAACTGCAGATTACATATTTTAAAAAGATATAAATGTGAGCCTTTTGAAAAGAAAAACGTAAGTCCAAATCCCAATACATGCAAATGTCTTCTCTGCCTAGCCTTACCAGATGAACTTCCTGAAACACAGCTTTGTTTTTCTGCTCAAAACCTCTGAATGGTATTCCAGCTCCTAAGTTTTAAAGCCTACTGCCTTCCCATGACATCCAGAATCTTCATACTTCATGTGAACATACCACGATTTATTCATCTATTCTGCTATTAATGGACAGTTGGGTAATTTCTAGTCTTAGGCTGTCATAAACAATGCTTATATGTCTATGTTTTCTGGAGCACATACATACCAATTTTTGAGGGGTATGTACCTAAAGATGAAATTGCTTAGTAAATCACCAAATGATTTTCTAAATTAACTTCATTAAACTACCCTCCCCCAGCAGTGTATGAGAGACTTTCAGTGTTACACATCCTTGTGAATATTTCATATTGTCATTTTTTAATGATTTTTAGCCATCTTGTTGGTATACAATAACATCTTATTAGGGGGTTAAGTTGCATTTCTTTGATAATAATTATGCTGGGCATCTTACCATATCCTTATGACATCTGCAAATTATTTTGTTTGAAATACCTACGTAAGTGTTTTTGCCTATTTTTTATTGGGTTGTATGCCATTTTCTGTTGATTTGTAGTCCTTTACATTCTGTGACAATGAGTTTTTTATTGGCTATGTTCATGAAAGTATCTTTTCCCACTTTATGTCTTGACCTTTTACTCTTTCATGGACATATTTGGGTGAATGAAAGTTCTAGACTGTATTACACTCTAGTTTATCAATGACAGTGGTTTATACATCCGGTTCGAGACATCATTGCTGACTACAAAATGAAGGAGATATTCTTTTTTTCTAGAATCTTGCACTTTTGCAGTCCATAATCCTTTCACAATATGTAATTATTTATGTGTATGAAATTAAGAAGAATTTTCCATATGGACATTCAAGTAACAGACCATTTATTGAAAAGACAGGATCCCTTCTGCCCTTTAATACACCTATGCTATAGCTCAGGTAATCATATATATCTGCGTCTGTTTCTCCTTCATACATCCATTGGTCTACTGACAGTGTTTTAGATACAGAAATTTTACAAGGAGTCTTGACTATCTAATAGCATAAGGCCTCTCACTTTGTTCTTTGCCTTCAAGATTGACTTTGGTATTCTTGGTTCTTTACTCTTCCAAACAAGTTTCAGAATCAGCTTGTTGATTTCTACAGCAAAGGCCAAAGAGATTTTAATTAATACAAAGCATTGCCTGCTGAGAAGGACCATGCCTGGGGCATAGGGTTTGAGAGCTGAACAATGACGCAGCATTAAGTTTGGCTGAAATCAAGTTTTAAAGGATTTTGAATGTTATTTAAGGAAAGTATACTTTATTCAGTAGACAGTGAGGAGCCATCAGAGATCTTTAAGGGGGGAAAGTCAGATGATTAGATTTGTGTTTTTGAAACACCACCAGGAAGCAGGATCCATGTTCCAACTCCAGCTATCTAGGTTCCCAGATACCAGCCTTAAAAGTAGATTTATGTTTATACCCAGGTTCTGGGCCATGGATTATTCCCCATAGAACCTCAAAGCGGAGAAGTTGTTTCATGTTTAGAGTTGGGTTAGGGAGAGGCCTCCTCCTCGTGATGTTAGAGTAAACACAGCTAGCAACGTGCTCCTTTCCATTGTACCAATATTCAATCCAAGCCCTGTTTTGAGAATCAGGATAGTGTCACCCACTTTGAGCCAGTTCATATCTGCAGGAAAGACACCTAGTTCTCAGGGATATTGAGGTGAGGAGAGCAGATATGATGGCTCTGTACTAGAGTTGTGCTCAAATGACTATCCTACCCCTGCATTCGTGCTCCCTTTTCCTCTAACTCCCAGGCAGAGGCAGGGAACACACTCAGCATTAGAAGAGCTGGATAGAAAACATAGAGAAACCACACTATGTACAATAAAACACACACAAAACAGCAACTTGTTTAAAGATCTTCATCTATGACTCAGACTCCTTTCATTCCAGCTTCTGGTCCAGATTGCAGGAGCATTCAGACAGTCCTACAAAAGTACAGACAGTTCTCTCCCAGAAACTGGCTGACTGAGCAGCTTATTTAAAAATTCGTATACATTTTTAGGACAAGAGTCAAAGAAAAATGTTATTCAAGAAGAGGAAATGGAATCGTAGTTAGCCCACTTATCAAAAAATAGATGACAGGAACTGTCTATTTAAATTAGATTTCATGTTGGGAAGAGACAATCTCAGAGTCCTTCTTTGTTTCCCACCAATTTCCTATGTGGTCTTGGGGTTTTCAGAGCAGTCTGGTGGCCAGCTGAGACTTGAACCATTTCTGTAGGTCAGAGCTATAGTCTGCCTCCTGACAAACTTTTGTTCACTGTGGGTATCAAGGTGGTTGTCCTGGGATTGATGATCCTTCACCCGTACAGAGGTATAATGAGAGAAAAACTCTCAAAAGGCCTGAAATACAAAGGAAGTCAGTTTAGATTTCTGAGTCAGCACGACTGTGTATAAACTTTGTTCAAACTGAAAGCCTGATCAGAGCCTACCACACATACATTGTACATCTGCTTTGGGAATGAGTAACCTAAAGAAAAACCATCTCTTCCTTGAGATCAGTCAAGGCTCCCACCCCTTCATTTTTTTTGTGATGAAACTCCGGATTCCTGTTTATATGCTAATCTATAATCCATAATCTTTTGAGCTTTTACAAGATGTAAAAAGTATATAACCTTGTAAATACTGTTTATTCTCTGGAGCACCTTCTTCCCTGTAAAGAGCATGTTTTCTGGGCAGCTGTCCTAACTTGGGCTCCAATAATAAAACTCTCCTTCTTACTTTCAGAGCTTCTAAAAGGTTTGCTCATTTTGCTCATTTTGTGCTGACAGGTGTCAGAATCCAGCAGAAAAGATGGGAAAAGAATCAGGTGCACACCTCATGTTGGAAAGGTCAGAAGCAGTCCTCTGGGGACTTAAGCATGGTTTCCCTTTATGCTTCTCCAGCTCCTTGAGTTCTCCCCTTAAAATCTGTCTTTAAATGTTCTTTTAACCTGCAGTGAAACACAAACCAGAAAATACACAGTTAAACAACCGCAATGGAAGAGACAGCAATCAGTAGTGTGCCCTTCGAGTGGCCCTATGTTCCCATTCACCCTGACCGTGATCATGGCCTCTGATCTGGTCACTGGCATGTCAGAAAGAGCCCCAGACATGGGGATCACTGGGACAACCTTTTTAATAAGCAATTGTCCTTAAGGAGAATTCCACTATGGCTACAGCTGGCTAATATATTTTCAGAGAAGCAATCAGGTTGAAAAACTAAGACCCAGGCAAGGGTGGGTGACCACTCATATCAGCCCCTGTCCTCTGGCTTGCTGGAAATGTAATCGAATGCTCCCCATTTTCTCCACTGCATATGAAAAGAAAGACATGATCTGCACACAAAAATGGCCAGAAACAAAGAGCATGAGATCCACTACTCACATTTTGAAATTCCCCGCCTGGTATCTCACCCAGAATCGGCCTACCCCCCCCCCCCCCAGGAAGATGAGGAAGCACGTTTGCAGACTCCAGGAGTGACGCTGACCCCCATTTGCACTCCCTCTGTGCTGACGGGGGTCTGAAACATGCAAGTCATTCTCCAGATGAGTCAGTTTTCTTCTCAAAGCAATTAGCAATTACCAACATTTATTCCGGGAGCAGGACTCAGACACAGACACTGACAGCCTGTCATTATCACAACAAAAGAACCACAGCTTTTCTCCTCCCCAAAGGAAGTGAGATTTTCAGAGCTCAACTTTCAAGCTCACGCGCTCACGCTCTCTCTCTCTCTCTCATCCCAGGCCTATGATTTATTGCATCCCAAGAACCACATGCAGCCCCAGAAAACTCTGAGAAACAGCTAAACATAGATTTAGTCGCTCAACCCAGGGGGTCCCACTCTATGCTCACCACCAATTGATTATCTTCCGAGAGAGCCCACCCTTTCTGCAAACCTCCTGTGGACGACGTTGTCGCACCCTAACAACTCAGATACTCTTATAATGTGGTCAAATCAGCTATTTGCCAAATTCCAATGATAAGCCAGAAGAAGACACTGCGGAAACAGGAACAAACAAACGACCCCTGCCTCAGTAATGCAGCCAAAGCCAAACTGGAATGGAAACTAATCCACTTCCAGCTCTTACTGGATGCACAATTTTGGGCAAAGCATTTATCACTCTGAGCTTTAGTGTAGTTTCCTCATTTATCAACAGGATAAAACCTACCGTCACATAAAAGAGATCATGTATATAAAGCACACACTGCTGTACACACAATACGTAGGCAGTGAGTGTTACTATCCAAAGTTACCAGTTTGTCCCAGCCTTCACCAGCTGGTAAGTATAAATACTCTAATGGCCAGCCTTACCCTTAGGCTTCAGCCTGTATCTCCCAAGGCCATCATGACTGAAAGTCCAGCCCTTTCTATTAACTCCTTCTGTATTTATTCCTTTAGAAGTTTTGATGAGGATGGTGAGGATGGAATTCTTGGCAGCAGGGGCACACAGAACTTCAGGCAAAGCTAGAACTCCAGCCCTCTTGTTGAAGTTCCATGCTGCTGCAGGAGAGCAAAGCATTCCCTGTCTACAAACCTCTGTTGCTGCTTTGTCTTGTACCTCTCATGGCCAAGTTCCCGGGGAGACCTATGGCAACTCTAGTGCTGTGGAGTCTTCAGGCACGTGGGCACTTGCATTGCAGAGAAAAGGAAAATAGCCTAACCTTCACTCACTCTGAACCTGGACTCTGGGACCATGCATAGGTCATTTATTTATTCTTGCTTCTACAGTATCTAGTATTGGTCTATTTCTGTGCTACAACCAAGTTCTATAATTTCTCACCTGCATTCTTCATCTATCATGAAGATATTTTCAGGCGGGGATAGTTACTCAAATAGATGTTTCTTTGAGGAGACAAGTGCTGGAAACTCCTGCTGTCTTGTTGACATCTCTCTCCTTGCTTGGACTTTGATAGGAATATCATTAAACGAGTCTATTAGTTTGGGGAGAATTGACTGTGTTGAGACTTCTAACTTATGAACAAGGTATGTCTCTCCATTTATTTAGATTTCTTGGATTTCTTTCTTCAATGTGTTATAGTTTATAGCATAAGTTCCATACATTTTTGTCAGATTAACACCTAAGTATTTCATTTTTTTCAGTGATTATAGATGGTATTCTATTTTTAATTTCAGTATCCATGTGTGCATTGTAAGTATTTGGAAATACAACTGGTTTTGTGTGTGTGTGTCCATTTACTCTAAGCCCTGTGATTTTGCTGAACTCCCTTATTAGTTCCAAGAGGCTCCTGTTTTGCTTTTTTGGCTTTTTTTTTTCTTTTTCTTTCTTTTTTAAGATTTCTTGGGACTTCCAACATAGACAATTGTAGCATCTGCAAACAGGGGAATTTGTATTCTTTTTTACCTTTGTGATTTCTATGACTTTTTATTTCATTCTCTTGTCTTTGTACTGGCTAGACTTTCCAGCATTATGACAAATAAGAGTGGTGAGAGTGAACATCTTTCTTTTTCCCAGTCTTGGAGGAAAAGGATTCAGTGGTTCACCATTAAATATAATGTTAGCTATAGGTTTTTGGTGGATACGCTTTATCAAGTTATGCTATATCAATTAATATAATCATGTGATTCTTCTCCTTTAGCTTGCTGGTATGGTAGATTTGTTGACTGATTTTCAATATTGAATCAGCTTTGCATCCCTAGAATAAACCCACTTGGTCATGGCACATATTTCCTTTTACATATTGCTGAACTTTATTATTTTAAGAATTTTCAGATCTATATTTATGAGGAACATTGGTCTGTTTTTTTCTCCTGACTTTACCTGGTTTTGGTATCAGCATAATAATAGTTTCAGAAAGCAGTCTGTCCCCTCCAGCCTTTGGCCCTCTCCACCAAATTTCTGTTGTTACAGTCCCACAGGCTCTGTTATTCGTCTTGCTCTTCAGTCCAGTCTCATCTGATGGTCCCTCTATCCATCAAGTAGGTGTGACATTATCTCAACCCCGATTGTGGGCTAGTTCTTTTTCATTTCTCTTTAAGTTCTGTTCAGTTAGATAATAGTATTAGATTCCCTAAACTTACTTTGCCCAGAATAGAAAAAACTCCAACCAGAGTAACAGAGTCTCATTCTCACATAGCAGACTCATCTGGTCATTAATATATACATACACACATGCATGTAAATGCATAGGTATAATACATGTTCAATAAAAGAAGTCAGTATTTATATTTATTTATTTACTTATTTATTTACTTATTTATTTTTTAGAAGTCGGTATTTATTTTGGTTACTTTTCAACAGGAAGCTAAATTGCTTGTTTTATTAATACATCTTGTATTTTCTGACTTCATGCTGTCCCTTTGTGTCTCAGACTAACATTCTCAGTACTTCTCTTCCTCTTGCTCCATCTGTATCTCAAAATCCACCTCACCTCCCTTATGAAGCCCTCCTTGACCATTCCAGCAGACAGTTCTCTCTTCATCTGCACTTTTTATAATTGTTGTCTATGATACACACATCTTTCAATGAATTTATTCTTCTCCAAGACAAGACGTAAAGATTAATAAGAATGAAAAAAAATGTCTTCACTTGTATAAACTACTGGAAAAAGCAGTGAAAAGGTAAATGAATTGCACTCGAGCCTGGGAAAGCCTGATGACCCACTAGTAAGCTTTCATCAGCTGTTTTCATTTCCAGGAAAATTGAATAAATGTACTTTTTCCTATTTTTCTAATAAAATACAACTAATATTAAAAGTAGAAAAACAATAGAGAAAGTTAATAACATTAAAAGGTATCTGGGAAAAGATCCATAAAATTGACAAATGTCTAGAGAGACTAACAAAGAAAAAAGAGAAGATATAAATTATTAATATCAGGAATAAAACAGGAGTTATCAGTACAGGCCCTGCAGACATCAACAGATAAGAAGGAGATATTATAAACTACTTAAACAAATTTGGCAATATAGGTGAAATGGACCAATTCCTTAAAAATCATAAACTATCACAACTTGTCCAATATGAAATAATTTGCATACCCTATACTAAGGAAATAATATTTGTTACTTAACAGTTCAAAAAAAAAGATGTTCTAAGCCCAGATAGTTTCACTAGAGAATTCAACCAAACTTTTAAGGAATAATGAACAACTTTACATAATCTATTCTAGAAAATAGAAGGGAATATTTCCCAATTTGCTTATCTATCATTACTATAAATATAAATGGATTAAATTGTTCAGTCTAAAGACAGAAGAGCTAATGGGAAACAATAGGATCCAAGTTTATGATATCTACAAGAGACTCATTTTGGATGTAAAGCTATAGTTTTAGCTACATAGTTGGAAATGAAAGGGTGAAAAAAGATATTCCACACAAATGGTAAGCAAAAGAAAGACTTTAAGTTAAAAATTGTCAAAAGAGACAAAGGTCAGTATATAATGATAAGGGGTCAATCCATCAAGAGGACATAAAAATTGTAAATATATATGCTGCCAAAATTGGTTAATAATAAAAGACCTTAAACTGGAAGGCTTGCAAACAACAGAAACTCCCCCACAGTTCTGGATGCTGAAAGTTAGAGCCTGGGGATTGAGCATGGTTCAAGGGAGAGCCCTCTTCTTGGCCGCAGACTCTTAAATTCCTGTGTCATCATCACAGAGTGAAAAGAGAGTGAATTATCCCTCTGGACTCTTCTCAGAAGAGCACTAATCCCACTCATGAGGGCTATCCATCTTCATGACTTAATTACCTCCCAAAGATGCCACCTCCTGGTATCACCACACTGGGAATTAGATTTCAACACATCATGAAGGGTCACCAACATTCAGGCCACAATAATGATGTTTTGTGGGACCCATACATAGATTAGACATTCTGTGAGCCCTTGAATGGTAGTGTTGAATGAGGAACTATAGACAAGCAAATCCATATGTGAATACTTGTCAATCCTGGTTAAAGTGAAGCATTGCCCTTTTCCAGGTAGAGGGGGTTGATTCTAATCAACATGCCAACAAGTATCTGCTTGGTTTCCTCAAAGCATGCTACCTTCTTGAAACTGAGCATTGGTTTTTGTCACTAGTAAGCTAGATATTCAACAGGAGAAGTAGCTTTCAGATTAATGACAAAATGCATGGTCTGGGGCCCATGGTTAGCCTCCATCTCTGTCATCATGGTTTCTGTGTTTGTGAGCTCATTGCACAAGCCCTGGAGTGGTCAGTGACAGAGGCGAGCAGACATCAATTGGCTGATTCATGCTGTCTACTTAGCTGCTTAGTGCTCCTTCTGAAATGGATCCTCCTTGATAGGTAGTAACATTTCATGCAAAGATCAGATCTTCACAAATTAGGCCCACTCTTATTCTCAAGTCTCTCCCCCGGAGTTCCTTGTCCTTGATGTTCCTTGGGCCACTTCTCTCTCCACACAAAAGGGATGAAGCTTAGACTCCTGAGAGGTTTTCCACTCACCACGTCACCCAGAGTGAAGCTGTACAGCAGTAACAGTCATTTCTGGCTTGAATTCACATATCAATTCAACCTAGTAACGACCTATGTGCAAGCATTTTCCTCCTCTACCGGACAGAGAACTCCCCCATGAGGTCCAATGTGTGATCGGAATGAGAGGTAAGGATGCAATAATGGGAAGTGGCATGGGTTTCTCTTGTTCATGGAATTTTCTACACTCTCTCGAGCTGCTTAAGCCCAGTCTTGGATCTGCCGCTTCTCTTTCACAATGAATTACTTCTGCACCAGTCTTGCTTTTGTCTATTAGTACCCATCTCTTAATGTTTAGTTCTGGCTGAAAGCTTAGTTGATACTCTATGGTTAGACAGTCTACCATAGTATCTACCAGAGCTGAATAGCATACCAGGAGCTATTTTTAATGGTGACCCTTTCTCTGTTGTAGACAGCATGGATTTGATCCAGTGCCTCTCACACTGGAGATCATCAGACTCCACTTTATTTCTTTTTGTAGTATATATATCTCTATTACCATGGGGTCTGCTGAGTCCTTAAAAATGGGAACAGACCCACCAAGCATAATACTTTTTACTTAGTGGTAGAAATGCAAGATACAGTAGTAGCTTGTCTTCTACTTTGAATGAGCTGTCCTGGCTTTTCCCGGGCTATTAGTCTCCTCAGCCTTTCACATATTTGACAGGCCCCTGACTCTTTGAAGGGGCTCTCTCACTCTCTGGAGTTCTTATGTCTAATAATCGCCTCCAATGCCCTTGCCTCTTCTTGCTTATCAAGTTCTCATGAAGTTTATTACATGATATTATCAGTATAGTGGGCTGATAGAATGTCCTGTTGAAATGGTTCACTGTCAGATAAAGGAGGAAAATGTTTCAACTTCTATTTTGTGACATCTAGCAGCAGAATTGATACAGACCTGGGGCAAGACCAGAAATGTGTATGGTAATCCATCACATATGAATGTGAAATGCCTCTGATCCTCCTTGGTGATGGATAGTGAAAAGAATGCACTTACCCAGCCAAAGCCCATGCACTTGAGGCTGTACTTTGCTTTAGAAAAGGTAACTCATCCAACATAGCAGCTACAGTTGGGGTTATATTTTGGTTGAGTTTGCAAGAATCCACTATAATTTCTCATGATCCATCTTGTTTCGTCAGGGGTCAACTTGGTAAATTGGTATGCGTTGGGACCACTACTTTTGTTATCTTAGGGTGGTACTAATCACTTGGATGTCACATTCTTTTTTATTTACCATCTTTCCTAAAGATAGCTGCATGGACTTTTATTTGGCCTCTCTTAGTACAATAGTTATTACTGGCCAAAGAACCGACGTGAGCGCTCTCCTAGCCATTCAGATTATACATTCAGAAACCAAAGGATATGGGCCATTTATCATTTGACTTGTATACGCCCCTACCCTTCTCTAACACAATGCCGTAATATTTGGGGGTGGTTCCCGGGAATCAGGAACAAGATAAAACCTGTATCCAATTTCCTGTGAAAATGTATGTACTGTCTATTGTTGGCTTCCCATACAGCTGGTCTCTAGAAAAACTATTTTCTATTAGCAATCTTCAAAAATCCTTATGGCCAGCACCAGTCCCAGGCCACCACTCTGACCTTGCTGCCTATCACTGCCTATTACCTCAACTAGTCATTGGCCATGGCCACTCTGGTTAGGGATGAGGAGCAGAACTCCTGGCCTTCTCATTTAGCTGAGGACAGTTTTCTGGAAATGAGGGATGTTGTTAGCTACAAACTTCACAGGCACTGGGGAGTGAAAGCTCCGGCCAGGTGAAGGGCTCTGGGCAGGCATCCATGGCGTCCATAGTCATAGCCTTGAGCACTAAGATAATAACTAGCTAAACATCCAGGCACCCTGTTTGCCTGGGGATTTTATCCCTTCCCTGCTCATCCTGCTCTGGACAGAACTGCCAAGACATACTGAGCGTAGTTGGTCAAGTGTTTATGACTTCCTAAAAAAAAGTGACTAGAAAAACTAACCAGCATTATGGAATTATCTATAAATACAAGTTTGTTTGTTTAAGAGAAAAGATAAATATAATGTTCAGATTTACAAAGGCCAGAATGGCTGAAAATTCTATGCTTATCAGTACATTGGAAAATCAACCCCCACTCACACGAGTCTCCTTACCCTGTGACTTGCCCATACTCGGTCAGTCTGATATGGCGCAGGGCAGTTCCCAAATCTAAGAATATGAAGCCTAAATTATCCTTTGCTTTATGATACCTGGTCCTTGAAAGTGACTTTGTAAGGCTTTGTCTTTAAATGCAGGTATTATTAAAACTTGATCTGATTATTGAAATCCTGTACCTGCTACACCTGTGTGCAAGGGCTTTTAAAGCTAAGACTTCATTTTCTCAGAAAGATGGAATTACCTTTCTTATGGTGGACATATTTTGATGAAAACAAATTCAACTCACAAAGCAAGACAAAGAACTTTCATGCTTGTGGCTAGAACTTGGAAATCCTAGAGTTTCTGGGAGAAACTGATGGTTGGGGGGGTGCGGCGGGGACAACGCAGGATATTTGAAATGGAGGTTTGTGGTAGACAGAACGATGCCCTAATCACTGGAAACTATGTCTAGGCCATGAAGGGGAATTAAGGGCAAGGGGGAATTAAGGTTGAAGATTTAAGTCAGGTTACTAATTAGCTGACATAAAAAAAAAAAAAAATGGCCTGGATTAAGCAAATGGACCCAATGTATCCACAGGGTCATTGAAAGGAGGTGTGGCTACAAAGAAGGATGCACAGAGATATGATATTGCTGACTTTGAAGAGGGAGGAAAGGAGCCAAGAAGCAAAGTATATGGGTGATCTGGAGAGGGAAGGAAAGGTATTCTGCCCTGGAGCCTCCAGAAGAAACATATCCTGCCAACACCTTGATTTTAGCTCAAGAAAGCCATTGTCAGACTTCGGACCTCCAGAACTGTAAGAAAACACATTCTTTGAAGCTGCTAATTTGTAGTAATTTGTTACAGCAGCAATTAAAAACAACTAATGCAAGGTTGTTGTAGAAATCAGGAACACACTGATCCCTTTGGTCTAGAATGATTTTTGCCTGCTTCTGTGTGGGAGCCCAGACATAGTGGGTATTGGCTGGATGGAGAAAAAAAGACGGTAGGACTCAACGTGTGAGGTGATAACTGAGAGAGAGAAAAAATAACCGCTTATTTGTTTGTGTAGATACCAATCAAGGATTTGTGAATCAAGTTCAAATGCAGGCTAATTTCTTCCCATCAGTGATCCAAAATAAAGGCGATTTATTATTCTGTTTCAATATTTTTGTTCATGTCTCACAGAGAAACAGCTTATGCATTCTAAAGAACATATGTGCCACAGGTCTTAATTTTTATGATGTGCATTTTTTTTCAAATTCTCTAAGCAAAATGTGGGTGCCTCATTATGATAAGGAGTACGTGATGTGCAAGTCAAATTTTGTAAACGAACAATTTTGAAAAATGTATCCTTTTACTAAGAAGCCTGTGAGCTGAGGATCACTGGAGAAGAGCACATCAGTTATTACTGAAATAAATTTCCCAATAAAATTAAATGCTTGCATTTAAAAATAAAAACATCATCGTCTAGATCCGTTATTCTTACAATAGCCACCAGAGGGCGCCACAACCTTTGTAGAAGCTAAAAGGCCAGGCAACAAACCGCTCCCAGCCAGTTTGTTCTTGGAGGAAACAACACAGCAGGACAAAAAACAAACACCAGTAGTAGATTTCCAGGCTTTTTTTCCATGTCATTTTACTACGTATATTTTCTCTTGTTTTTATTTATATCTTACAAGTCAATCTCAAAAACATAAAGCAGGAGAAATGAGCCATGCCTCTTTTTCGGGCTCAAAGAGGACAGATGACGGAGAATGAAATTGAAGAGAACATTGCCACATTGTTATCTTGCCCCACACCATGCAGTGCTAAAAGTCACATCCCCGTCATGCAAAGACATTAAAGTCTATGATTACAAATCCTGGTGCTTATTATGGGATGCTGAATGTTTCCATAAAGCATGCTTCCCCTTGGGACTCGACATAAAGAAATACCAAGATAGAGCCGTTAAGTCTCATGAGAAGAAATATGGAAGAACGTTTTTAAATGTAGAATCATTTTTCATGTTTTCTGTGGTCTGTGGTAGTATGGGAAAGAGGAAAAACGTGCAGAGGAAGCCAGGAAATTGCTTCCTGTCTCACAATGTAGAAAAACGTGGAGCTGTTCGTACCTCGCTCAGAGAGGGGCGGCGTTCTGAGAAGGTTAGAAGTGTTCCCCCGTCCTCATCCATTTCACGTGGGTTGTTAAACTCGAGTTTCAGGGGCTATCCTTTTTAATTACACATTAGAAAACCCTAACAGGGCGGTCACCTGACATTTCTAGGACTCCATTTCTCCTGTGAGGTAAGCACACAAAAAATTGGAAGGAAAATAAAATGTGAAATCTCAAATATCATATTTTATTAGACTGAAGAAGAGATATCTACTAAAACTAACCAAAAGTTATTGGTTATTTTTATTACATTGGCTTGTTTTGGATAGACATGCTCTGTACCTAAATTACTCACTTACATCTTCTGTGTAGCTATATATCAAAATATTACCTTTCAGGGAGAGTATCTTAAAAGAGGGGTGTGTTTATGAATTTAAATATGGCTGGAATTTGTCTAGTACCTCTCCTGAAAAGGCTTAAAGTGTATTTTCTTTTTATCTGTGGTACTGTCTGTCCTTTCAAGTCTATCTGAGGAGGTACCGTACGTGCAGGAGAAAGAATTGGGAGACGAAGGTGGAGAACACTCTCATAGTCCCAAGGCTCTGTCTTGCACATCTCCTGACACGCTTTTTTAAAAGAAAATAAATTGATTCCATTTCTTTAACTACCTCTTTCATCCAAGGATCTCACCGCACCTAACAAGCAGTTTAATTGTTGAGGGACAGTTGCCCTGCAGCCTTGAGCAAGAGACTGTGCTCAAGAAAAAGGGGCCCCCTCAGGTTTCTAGAGGGTGACCTCACACAAGTCCCCACGGGTGTGCCAGTGTAATGCACACCTGTGTAATGCACACCTGTACACACAGTTGGGGCTCACCAGTGACTGAACAAGATCAAGGGAGAGAGGGAGGGATGAGAGGAACTAATTTTCCTCTGTGAAAAAGGAGGAATAATAATCCACTATCATCCCTACAAAGACCACTGGAGAGGGAGAGGGAAGCCTAACACACAGATCTGCAAACTACAAAGTGCTACATAAATATAAGGCTTGGTTTCACATTGAAATCTGACTGCAAACACGATCTTTCTTAGGCTCCTGGAGTCTGTGCAGTGGTATACATTATGATTCTTCCTCGGGCTTTCATGCTACACTGAGATTGTGCCAGAACTAAAGATTATTCTAGAAAGTACACGCCCATCAAATGTGGAACCACTCAGTTCAGTGTGTGCCATAATGTGCCACCATGGAAGTACCCTCTCAGGCACTGGTCTGGGTCTATGGGCTCGCCATAGAGAGGAGGAGCCCTCCCTGCAACCCCAAAGAGGAGTCCCATCAGGATCCTAAGCCACAGCAGGTACCACAGGACTGAACCTGATTATGCTCAGATCTTCTGCTTCCTGAGCAGCTGTGGTTCTGGGTCATTCCAGAGCCCTCAGACCCTATGTCTACAGGAGTAGGGGAAAAGAGTTGCCCCTTGGGCCCCATAAAACTACCCAAAATCATTTTAGAGATGCTCCAATTCCCAGGAATAAATGGAAGTAATCCAGGTTTCCCAATATCCTTCGCACCAGAAAAATGGCAGGGTTATTCCTAAACTGAGTGGAATGAAAGGTGTCACCCACTGTGCCTATCACTTCCTATTGCCCCCACCCCCACTTCCTCTCAGTGGCCACAGCTAACGCTGACGCTGGGACCTCACACAGGCAGCCCCCTACCTCCTAACACAAGGTAGTGCAGAGTGAAAACGCTCACAAAGGGGGAAACACGGAGAAGCAGGCAAGCTTAGTCCAGAAGAGGGGGTGCCGACTGGGCAGTCTGGTCTGAAGCTCCGGGGACGTTCTGGGCAGTAAGTGCTTTCACAAAGCCAAAGCTTCTAGACTGACAACTGGAAAATAACGGAAAGGTTTGGTGCGGTAATCTGTGGACCCATTTAGCCTCTAAGTCTGAGCGCTCCTAAAGGAATTTACACAAAATGGTCAGTTATGTGTGACTTAATGAGAAGTCAAAGCAAAGCCCTGACGTGTACTCACAAGTCCTTCAATTTAAAAAGACTGTTTTGAAGTTTCTAGGTTGGTATCTCAAGCCAAAAGAAGGAAGGTAGAAGAGAATTTTGCCCAAAAATTAGTCTCCTCCATTAGTACTTCTTCCCTCAACATTTCCTTTACATTGTGAATCCTAAACAGTAAACCTTCTAACAGCTGTTAACTGCAGAAATAATCAATGATAACTCCCAGAGTAAAGAGATAAAAGCAGTGGGCTCTCAAAGCAGAAGTTTCAGGGTCCCATCTGAGGACCTACATAGTTCCTTCCCTCCAACCCCAAAGCCAAGAGTAAATTCACCACAAGCCCCCTGCTTCTGTGTAGCCTGTGTCCTTCCCCCAACACATCCCACGGGAATAGTTGCTCCTAAAGGTTGGCTAGGCATGCCCTCTTATGTTACAGAGAAGTTTCCAGTATTCTGACTCATTTCCTGTTGTTTTTCTTTCTTAATACTAAGGTTGTTTTTGTTTACAAAGTACTAACACTTCTAAGTAAAACTTGGGGAAACCTTCAAGGCCTCTTTCCATCTGGTCTGCAAATAAAATTCTGAGGGTTATTTCCATCTGAATGTCAAGCCACACATCGACTCTGAAATACTGCCTGTGTTGGGCGGACAATTAGCTAGGGGTAAGGGCAAAATGGGTTTTTGGTGGGTTGTGGTTTTCATAGGATGAAAAATATTCATGGTGATTAATAAGGGAAGATTTTCATATTCTCTAAAAAAATGAGTTCTCTTGAACTGCAAACCCCAAAATTTCTATTAGACCTTAGACAAGACTATATTAGTTGTGTTTCGTTTGGTTTAGGGTTTGTGGGCATAAATGGCATAAAGCTTAAAAAGTTTATTTACTAGAAGAAAGAACCTAAGGTGAAAGTTATTTTCTGGTGAAGAGAGTGACAGAATTCTGAGCACTCTGGGTTGAGAAAGAGACAGAGAGAGAAAGAAAGAGAGAGAAAGACAGAGAGAGAGAAAGAAAAAGAGAAAGAAAGAGAGAGAGAGAGAGAGAGAGAGAGAGTAGAAGGGAGAGAAAGAGAAGCCAGAAAATGAACAATTATTAATGTATGCCTCCACATTTACCCCACAAGATATCCTGAGCATTCCTCATACATTATAGTACAACATAATAACTCCAGCGAATCAACAGTATTCCTATTTTCTCAAGCAAAAAAGTATATACTTGGAGAATATATATTGAGCAAAACATATAATTACTTTACCATCTTTTAAAACACTAGTAATTTGATGTTCTATAAATATACTTAAATAACAAACATGTTATAGATAGCTATTCACATAGGATACAAAGTGACACATACAAAAATAAAACAATCATATTTTAACTCTTGTTTTTGTTGGGGTTTTTTTGGTTGTTTTTTGTTTTGTTTTGTTTTTTGGAATAAAGATATAAAACCCATTCAGACACCAGAATTATCTTGTCAATCTGGGTCCTGGGGAGACAGGATATGACCTGCAATGCCAGGGACAAAGGCAGCAAATATTCCTTGCTGAACTTATTTCTATCTCCTGCAGTGGTTTAGAAAAGCTAAGAGAGAGTAGAAGTCTGTACTCGTGATGAGATAGATTTCTTCAGTTGTTCCGTGGAAAGGAAACTTTAATCAGATTCCCCCCGCTTCCCACCCCCTGCCCCACCCCTGGGTCAAATGTGGAAATATCAAGCTGTCCTTTGGGAGGGTATTCAATAGAACGTGCCCCCCTTGGGCTCTTCCACACACCAATCACCAGGAAGTATTTCCCAGCTCGTAGAAAAGGCACCACCATTCCAGACTAAAGGCAAGAGATTTGGGTTCCACAAATCCACATTTGTCCCATTCCAGTTTCTGCTGTAAAACACGTTCCTCCACTCCAAGAAATGATCTGAAGAATTCAACTATCCAAGCCAGGGGAATATGTACATTCTTCCTTTTTTGAAAAACAGAACATTTCTATGAACAATTATCCCAGGTAAAATGTGGTCTTTGTCCATCGAACAGCATGGTTCTCTTGAGAGCAAGAAACATACACTTCTCACATCCCACTTAAAGCTTAGCATAACCGAGAGCTCCAAGTGGGAACACGATGTTTGTACAACTGGACTCCATCCATCCAGTCCCGATGAAAGCACTCCAACCAGAACAAGGAGTCCTGCTGCTGTCAGAGCGGGTCCTCACCTCGGTTGCCTCCTTTAGACAAGGAGCCAGTGGTTGAGGAAATGGTTTCAGTTTTCCTTTGAAGGAAAGTTCTTGCAACGTCTTGAACAGTTGCTTGGGCTAGGATATCAGGGGAGAGAATGCGGGCTTGTTCTCAAATAGAATTTTCAGCACAGGTGGAGGAAGGTGGCTCCTCAAGTCCCTCGGGGGTGCCTTCATGGGCGGATGTGGGGGCCCGCTGCTGCTGATAGATATCCTGGATCAGGAGGGTGTTCATCACCTTCCATTCCCTGTATTTCCTGGCTGTCAGCTTCGGGTCATCCAGCAACTGGTTAATCATGGCCAGGTCATGTTCTTTACACTGCCCCAGTGGGGGGAGGGGGGAAGGTGAGGAGGAGGTGAGACATAGTGAGTATCTTAACTTCAGTAAACCCTCTTCAATCTTTTTACAAATACACATATACATTCATTATCAAATATAAATATAATGTAAATACAAAATTATCAAAGTTTTTCACGCTAATATTCTAATCCCTAACCAAGCCTAAGAGATATGACAGGACAACCATTCGCATATATTTGCCAAAGAGAAGTATCCTATGAAAAGGCTGCTGGAGGAACTATAGTTGATGTTCCACATGGTTCTTCCCTGACCAATCTTTATTCCACACCTCAGGAATATTTCTATCTCAGAATGAGCCTTATTCCCTCCGAAACTTATAATCATATCATCATTTCATTAACCATCCAAACTTCCACTAAGTAAAATTGGGACACAGTACTATCCCTAAGACATCAGATAATAAAAAAATATATTTTTATTTTTATTAAATTGTCCTCTTTTTAAATGACTTATATGCATGTATTTAATTAATATATACCCAACAAATACATAGGTTTTTTTATTCAAAGAAACAACTACTAAGTATGTGTTCCAATGATGCTAACTGAGCAAACAAATCTATTCGTATTATTTTACCCAGTCTCCTCCGTAACCAATAACACACATTTCTGAAATGTTTGACTCAGGTTAGGGGAATATTCTGTAGTCAAGGAATGGGCTCAAAATGAGGTGTAACAGCTTCCACATTCAAAAAAAAATCATTCAGTCCTGACAATTTTATCTCAAATCTACTCTTGTTTCCACCATCCTTCTGACTGTAATCCTAACGTGGGGTATGAAGTGCACTTCCTCACACTCGATGTGTCCCTGCCTCCAACCCTCACTTTAAATCCGCACTCCTCATGGCAGGGTAGGGCATCTACCTAAACTTCGGAGTCCTCATAACGGCTCCCCTACATGGCCCGGGTTCTGTGGGTTTGAGCACCACTTGTTCATCCCTCTCACTTCCTGCTCAAACACTGGCGCTGTGCATGTTGCCGCATAATGTCAGCTCACACTCTGTGCTACTGTGCCATGTGGAGGGCCTCCCTTATCTTTCTTCTGGTGAACTCTACTTTCTAGAGTTGCTTTCACATGGAACACTTGACAGTCTTTCTTTACTAGATTTTACTATACCTCCTAAATCTATACTCACTTCAGGCATCATGTTCTCCAGAAAAATCTCTAAACCCCTAACTAGGACTGAGAAGCTTTTTCTATGCTCTCATGCTTTCCAATGCTTAGAACTTACCATGTTATGCTTCGATGTTCATGGATCTGTCATGTCCCCTACTCTAAGGCTTCTAAGGAAGGTGACAGAAAGCATTTTATTCATCCCTGTATTCCTTGCACCTAACACAACGCTGAGTGCCGGGAAGACATTCAGTACATGTTTATTCCTGAACCAATTTTCCAGTCTATCCCTAGGTCAGCCTGTGTGTAGCTAAAAATTCACAACCAGGCTCACTGGCAGCAGTTCAAGTTCATGACCACTGCCATTAAGTGGCTTTACTACTATCTAGCAGTCATATTTCCCACTCCTTTTCTCTACCAATATCCCAAATTATTATTTCAAAACTTTTCGTCTCTACTCAAACCTTGTCCCCCATGCTCCCTTAGAGCAGATGACCTTTCTCTCTCTCTCTCTCTCTCTCTCTCTCTCTCTCTCTCTCTCTCTCTCTCTCTTTTGAGGAAATGGAAGAAGAATACTTCTTCCAAATTCCTATTGCTCACTACCCACATCAAGACGGGTTTATCCCAGCCTTCCTTCCTGTTCTTTGGATGAATTCTGTGCTCCTAGCAAAGACCAGTTTCTCCATTTGTGCCTTATCACCTACTCATAGCTTCACACTCAAGAATTTCTCTCCTGCAATTCTCCATCCTTTCCTGTGGCTCATTAATTTCCCATCTCCATTTGATCATTATACATGTTGTCACCTCTCCCGTCTTCAAAGCCCTCTCTTGACCCCACAACTCTGCTCCAGGGAATGTTCCATTCCACTCTTCTCCTTGTCTCCAATATTCCTCCCCCTACCACCATGCCCATTCTCTCATATCCCACTCCCACCAGGATTCAACCAAAACTGCTCTTGTTGGGGCCATCAATGACCTCCATGTTGCTAAATCCAACAATGATCTACCTTCAATTTATTTATCAATAGCATCTGAAACTATTGACTACTCCTTCTTGAAATTTCATCATGCCATTTCTGTGGCACATTTTCTTAATTTTTCTCATCCTAAATGGCCACTTATTCTCAATCTCCATTGTTGATTCCTCATTCAGGCCCAGTCTCTCAACATTGGAGAGCTCCAGAACCCAGCATTTAGCTTCCCCTCTCTTCTATGTATAACTGTGTTCTTGCTAATCCTATGTAATCTCATGTTTCCCATTCTCCCTATATACTAAGGGTTATTAATTTATCTTGCAAACCTTCTCTTCTCTGAACTTCATACTTGTTTGTCTAAATTTCCTCTTCACCAGCTCCATCTGGACACATACTAGGCATCTCAAATATAGCATGTCTAAAACTAAGCTCCTATTGAGGTGCCTGGGTGGTTCCATCAGTGAAGCAACCAACTGTTGGTTTTGGCTCAGGTCATGATCTCAGGGTTGTGGGATCAAGCCCTGTGTGGGACTCCAGCCCTGTGTGGGGCTCAGTAGCAAAGCCTGCTCCAGATTCTCTCTCCCTCCCTGTCTGCCCCACCTTCCACATGTGCAGGTGTTCGCTTTCTCTCTCTCAAATAAACAAATAAAATCTTCAAAACTAAGCTCCCACTATTCTCTACCTGCCCCACTCTTCCAAATTTCCAACACAGAAACCTGTTTCTATCCTGACCTTTTGCAAAGCACCTAACAGCAACTCCACCTTCCCAATACCTCAGGCCAAATACTGCAGTCATCCTGCCAATCTACCTGCAAATCCCAAGTTCTCCTCTCAAAATATGTCCAACTATGGCATACTTCTGTTCCTAACCTCCCAAAGGCTTCCTGTGTCACTGGGTAGAAGCTAAAGCATTAGCAATGGCAATAAGGCACCAAATGTTATAACCCTTCATCACCCTCTGAGCCACTGCAGTTCTCCCCATGCCCCATTCTCCTGCAACGCTCTAGCCACACAACCTCCTTGCTCTTCCTTGAGCCTAGTAGGCCTATTCCCACCCCAAAGCACTTGCATTTTTGTTCTTTCTGCCTGTAACATTCTGCCTCGGATCATATCAAGACTCACTCCTTTTCTTTTCTCAGATTTTACTCAAATTCTATTTTTCAAGAGCCTTTTCACGATTATCCTAATTAAAAATCAATCTATTAGCATTCCTCATCCTCCTTCTATTCTGTATCAAATCTGTCATCACTTAGCATCTATAAAATGTATCTATTCAGTTAGTTAATTTCTTACTGTACCTAAGTGTAAGCTTCTTAATGGCAGGCATTTTTGTCTCATAATGCCCACTGCTATTATCCCCAAGTGCTATGCTAGACATTCACTAATCATTTGTTGGAAAAAATGAATATATGGTGGGGTGCCTGGGTGGCTCTGTCATTAAGTTCCTGCCTTCAGCTCAGGTCATGATCCAAGGGTCCTGAGATGGAGCCCCACATCTGGCTCCCTGCTCAGTGAGGAGTTTGCTTCTCTCTCTCCCTCTGCCTGTTGCTTCGGCTACTTGTGCTCTCTCTGTATCAGATAAATAAATAAAATCTTTTTTAAAAAATGAAAATATGAGATAAAATATGAATGAATAATTATGCATTTGTTTTTAAATCTATTTTCTATCATGAACCCTATTTAAGGCCTTGAAGAAATCCTTTCTATAAACAAAGGTTTATATGTATGTGTGTGTTTTATGTACATATTATTTATTATATATTTTATATTTGTTTATATATAAATATATATACATATTTATATCTATACATTTGCATATAGTTTTAGGATTCTAGAATTGGTAACATTTATTCTACTTAAATGAGGGATCCAGTCTTAGATGATTGCAAATACTGGCATAAAAAAATGTATTCTTTGTTCTTTACAATGACCTTTAACTTGTGTTTTGCTTGAGGCATTTTATTACATTTTCTTTTCTCTTTTTCTATTTTACTTTTTTTTAAGCTACATGTATATAGTAATCTGAGTGGTACAATTTACAATTTTGAATCAAGAGATCAAGAATGTGGTGATAGATGGAGGTTAAAATATATATTTGGATTCCAGGAAGGAAAGAAAAATTGTGTAGTGGGAAAGTAACCCAAGAGTGATAACCAGCAGACTGACCAAGAACCGGAAGCCAAGGGAAGGCCGGTTAAGTAAGTGCATAACTAGAAAAGACTGCTTGTAGAAAATCAAGCAAGGCCAAGAGAATTGTCTCTCTTCCCTCTGAGTTCTCACATCTGCACTTCAAACAACAATCTTTTCCCCCCAAAATAAACTTTCATCCTTTGATATAACCACAGTGCTATTCATATGAGGTTGTTTAGGGATTTTACTTTGTTCTTGGAAATTTTGACATCTGGGGTGACACAGGTGATGGAGATAAGGGGCACACTTAACCTGATGAGCAGTGAGTGAGGTATGGAATTGCTGAATCACTGTATCATACATGTGAAACTAATATATCACACTCTATGTTAACTACATTGGAATGAAAATAAAAAAAAACTTAATAAAAAATATTGAAGGGGACCTGGGTGGCTCAGTCAGTTAAGGGTCAGCCTTCAGCTCGGGTCATGATCTCAGGGTCTTGGGATCCAGCCCCACATCAGACTCCCTGCTCAGCTGGAAGCCTGCTTCTCCCTGTCCCTTTGCCTCTCTCCCCCACCCTTGTGCTTTCTGCGCTCGCTCATTCTCTCTCTCAAAAAACAAATAAAACATTTTTAAAAAAACTATTATAAACTGGGGCACCTGGGTGGCTCAGCCAGTTAAGCATCTGCCTTTGGTTCAAGTCATAATCCCAGGGTCCCGGGCTCGAGCCAAACAGCAGGCTCCCTGCTCAATAGGAAGCCCGCTTCTCCCTCTCACACTCCCCCTGCTTGTGTTCCCTCTCTCAGTCTCTCTATCAAGTAAATAAATAAATAAATAATCCTTTAAAAATTATTAAAAACTATGATATATTCCACACAAAAAAATTTGACATCTGCTTCAGAGAGATATTCTAATATTTTTATTGAAAGAATTAAATAAGATCTTTGTAGATAAACAAAATTTAAAGAACTGGATTTCTTTAGGCAAAATGAATTAACCACTGCTCTAAATCTGATCAAGGTTTTTAGGAAAAGGTCTCTTCAATGTTGAGCTAACACTTCTCATATAGTTCTCAGCGCTAAATGATTCAAATTTCCGAACTACACTTACAACATCCTCCTTGCCTTCTGGTAGGCAAGGGTGGGCAAGGCCTCCAGAAAATACCATGAGAGAGACAATGCCCTACTTTCCTTTTTCACTCCAAAGAGTCAGTACATGACTTAAGACCTAAACACTAGAAATGGGTTCTACCCCAAAAATTGGGGAAAGGAGGGTTCATTCCTCTTTTGACACAGCCCACAATAACCCTGAGATCAAGTTTCAGTTGGATCCATTAGTTCTTCACTTTATTATTTTTTCAGAGGTTTTATCTATTTATCTGACAGAGAAAGAGAGAGAGGGTAAGAGAACAAGCACAAGCAGGGGGAGCAGTAGAGGAGCTGAGCAATGAGCCTGATGTGGGGCTCGATCCCAGGATGCTGGGACCATGACCTGAGCTGAATGCAGACACTTAACTGACTGAACCACCCGGTCCCCCTAATTATTAACTAAAAAAACAAAACAAAACAAAAAAACCACAGGCTTAGCCAAAAGTCAATGGGTATCAAATTATCAGAAATTCCTAAAGATCTACATTTAGGGTTTTATGACATGATCGTTTGCTCAACTTCCTAGAAGAATTTCCATAAAGAGATTTTGTTCCAATGCAATCCTAGTGCAGGGAATTTTTATTTGTGAAATGTGCCTGTCACCAATATAAACATTATTGTTAAAACAGTTTCATTGTTTCTCCATGAAACTATGTTGTCTTGTTCACATTGAAGTTTTGAAGTATTTTTTTAATAAACATTTATATTGCAATGTAATATACTTAGACAAAAGTACACATATAAAAAGCTTTGTGCTTGGGTGTCTGGGTGGCTCAGTCATTAAACATCTGCCTTCAGTTCAGGCCATGATCCTGGAGCCCCAAGATCTAGCCTGCATCAGGCTTCCTGCTCAGTGGGGTGCCTGCTTTTCCCTCTCTCATGCCCCCTGCTTGTGTTCCCTCTGTAGCTGTGTTTCTCTTTGTCAAATAAATAAAATCTTGAAAGAAGGAAGGAAGGGTGGAAGGAAAAGGAAAGAAAGGG
The DNA here is from genome assembly GCA_004023965.1 of Spilogale gracilis. Lineage (NCBI taxonomy): Eukaryota > Metazoa > Chordata > Mammalia > Carnivora > Mephitidae > Spilogale > Spilogale gracilis. The sequence goes on along the minus strand of PITA01001044.1, from coordinate 174,408 downwards.
AAAGGAAAGGAAGGGGAAGGAAGAGGAAGGAAGGGGAAGGAAGGAAGGAAGGAAGGAAGGAAGGAAGGAAGGAAGGAAGGAAGGAAGGAAGGAAGCTAGCTTTGTGCTTAATGAATTACAATGAGATGCATGTACCTATATAACGCCACTGAGGCTGGGGGGGCCCTACCCAGCACCTCAGAAGCTGTTCCCTCCTCCTCAAAGGCAACCAGTATCCTGACTGTTCTGAATTTTAAGATAATTATGATCAAATCTGATTCAATTACGGATAGTTAAAATAATTCTTACAGACTTTTGATGTGAATGAACAAATGTACCAAATTATCTTTCCCTAGTGAATAGGTTGATGTCTTTTTTTTTCCCCAAGAAGGCCAATTTCCATATCAGGAAACCATGTCTTGCTACCTCGTGATGAGGTCCACAGGATCACATAACATGGATTATGTTTCACCCGTCCCAGCATTACACTTTTGTGAGGTCTAAGGGATCTGTGGAAAGTGCTTCATTCCAGGAAGGCACAGGGACAGCAGAACTTCAGATGGGTGTGGTTGAGAGCCCTCAAGATGGCCCCCAATTCTCCCTGGCTTCCAGACATTCCCACCCTTGTAATTCCCCTCCTTGAACCTGGGCTGGCCCAGCATCTCGCTCCTAGTACACAGAACACTGTAAATGTAATGTGGTGTCACTGCTGAGACAGGTCAGATCCGTCTGGCTCACTCACTGTTGCTGTCTTACTCACTCTAAGGAAAGCCAGCTTCCACTGGAGAAGCTACCATATATCCACAGGGCAAGGAACTAACTAATACACAGAAAAGCAAAAAGCTGCTGAATTCATAAATTCCTTGGCCATAGTGCATGGAGAGCTGGAGGTCACAGAGACCAAACTTCTTTGTACAAACCTGGTCTCCCAGTGGCCAGGTCAGGCATGGTCCTTTGACTAGAGTTTTGAGTTGCTATTCTGTGGAAAACTAAAACCATAGTCTTTCTCCTTCTAGAAATGGCCTGAACTGTCCATCCTCTCCTTAGCCTGTTCCTTGTTTCTTCCAGCATGAGCTACAATGTATCCTCCCCTGACATACATTTGTCTAGCCTAATTCCTCCACCTTGAAAGACCTTCTTTCTCACCCTGACATTCTTCAACTTATTCATGGGTCACTTGTCAGCACTTCCATGGCTTTGTCCCAGTGGCCTCAGATAGGCAGCCACGTCCCTCCTCCAGGCGACCAGATCTCCCAAGCTTGTGTCAGCTATACCTCTCAACACATTGCATTCTGTCTTCCTCTCTCTTTCCACCATCTGGTACAGTCAATGCTCCCAGTGCCCAAGAATAGAGTCTGGGATACCGTAAGAGTCAGAAAATATTTGTCTAATGAAAAATGTATTCACTTATATCAGTTATCCCAAGTAAGGTAGTAAAATCCCAACATACTATGGTATATTACATTGAATAACCAAACATATTTATCAATTTCATACATACTCGGAATATGATATATTTGGCCTTGAAAGGAATGCTACTGATGTCTTTCATCATTAAACATTGGAGAATTTCTCTGCATTTGGGTTTTCTTTGTATAAATAAAATACTCCTCTGCCTTTTCTCTTTTAGCCTCATTTTTTGCAGCCTTTTGGGGTGCTTAGCTCTTCAACCAACTATCAGGGGCATCTGACCAAGAGTCACTCAGCCATTTCTTTGTAGCCTTGTCCTTTGCTCATATTTCTTCCTGGAAAGAGACTCAAATTCTCGATGCAAAAGGACATGTACAAATCAAAATTAAACTGCAGAATCTATCGAGGTTTTTCAGAATGTATAAATCTTCTGCTAATTTGGGACTATTTTGCAAAGTATCCTGGCCTCTTTCTCTTCGTATTATAATCTACATGTGAAAGCAAGATGCTTTTGTTACAAAGAATCGTTTTAGTTCAGGAGGTGCGCAGTATGTTTTGTACTCTGCCCCCATCCCCATTGTGAAGACATCTGCTGACCTTACAATCTACCTGCTCCACTGCCCATCATTCATGGTGTTTCCTGGCTCCAGAGCCTATGGCTGAGAAGCACAAAATCTTGGTCATATCTGAAGACCAGAAATTTTCTTACGGATGTAGTAGAAGAACAGCACTCTTTAATGAATCAGGTGAAATTCCAAGATCTTATTTAATATTACTGTTTATTCTCACAAACTGACTATCTTAACATTAACATTTATGGAGGTAGGTAAAGGGTCTAGGAGCTTAGTATTTGAACTTTTGTACCAAGGTGATCGTAAAAATAAAGACTTATTATAGTAAGTGCAATGGGTGCTTTGTGAATGTTCTAGTGCTTTAGGAATGCCAAAGTTCTGGGGCGCCTGGGTGGCTCAGTTGGTTAAGGACTGCCTTCAGCTCAGGTCATAATCCTGGAGACCCGGGATCGAGTCCCACATCGGGCTCCCTGCTCGGCAGGAAGCCTGCTTCTCCCTCTCTCACTCCCCCTGCTTGTGTTCCCTCTCTGCCTGTGTTTCTCTCTGTCAAATAAATAAATCTTAAAAAAAAAAAAAAAAGAATGCCAAAGTTCATCTGACCCTACAGATGATTCTATTTACTTTTACTCCCACCCCTCCTCCCATACAAACACACTGGCGAGCATGAATCTCTCTACAGAACCAGCCTTGCCCCGCAACTACAGAGTTCATCCACAATCTGAATTTTCTTTTTTACCTTCAATGTGCTATTCAAGGTCCGGATTTTGTGAAGTTTCTCATTTATGGATGGATTCTTACATCGCTTAACAAAGGACTTTCTCAGCTCCTTTTTGGTTGAAGGTCGACGGTCCCCGAGGGGAGAAAGACTAGCTTGTTCTAATGATTTGTAGAGTCTCTCCATCTCATCATCTTCAGACAATTTTGTTTCTTCTATTAAATTGTAAAAAAAAAAAAAAAGAAATGACAATAAACCCAGTTAAAATCAAGTTGAGAACATGAGACTCTGTGATTCTAACACAAGGCCCTGCTGATACCTTGATCTCATACTTCTGACTTCCCGAACCGTGAGACGATAAAATTTTGTTGTTGAAGCCACCAGTCTAGGGTACTTTAGGACAGGGCCATGTTCCATTTGAAGTCACTAGGGAAGCATCTGTTTGAGGTCTCTGTCCTAGATTTTGGTAGTTCCTTGACTTATGGCAGCAAAGCTCCACTGTTCATGGGGTTTTTTCTTTGTATGTATGTCTCTGTGTCCAAATTTCCCTCTTTTATAAGGGTACAAGTTTTATTGGATTAGGGGCTCACCCTACTGGCATCTCTGAACTAATTACATGTACAACAACCTCCTTTCTAATAAGGCCACATTTGACGGTACTTCAGACCTAGGATTTCATGAGAATTTTGGAAGGGCACAGTCCCTCCATCTCACTCACCAAATTATTGTCCTTCTCACGTGTATAAAATGCATCCACCCCATCCCAACATCTCCAAGAGTCTTAACCCATGCAACATCAATTCTAAATCCAAAATCTAATCCAAATATCATCTAAATGTGGTATTGGTAAGGCTTAGAGAATGATTCATCAGATGGCAAAATTCCTCTCCATCTGTGAATCTGTGAAACATGTTAGCTGCTTCTAAAACACAGTGGTGGGACCAGCAAATTCTAGCAAGCTAATACATAACCTAAATCTTGAGAACCATTGTCCCTGATGAGTTCTTAATGTCCTTTTTAGAACTGCCCTTTGAAAGAAGGGATCCCCATATGATCTTTGTGGCTTTGAGCAAATAATGATCATTCCTCATGCTACCACATAGCTCTACCCCCACTACTTAACCACAACTTGCTAGCCTCAGCCCAAATATTTCCAGTGAAGTGACACCACACAGGATCCAGAGGGGACCACATGAACCAGGCTAAGCTAATGGCAGTCCCACCATGCTGGCCACAGTCTTTGATTCAGCGATAAGCATGTGTCTCAGGTCAGGCCAACTGGAGCCAGGAAGACTCAGTTCTGAACATTTGTTTGGGGTACCAGGGAACCAATCTTTCTTTTCTTCCAAACATGTGATGCTATGAGCTAAAAACTTCCAGGAATCACCCCAAGAATCATAAGAATAGAGCCAATTTACAGGATACAGCTGAAACATGGATCTTGGCGATTCTGTTGGAGCCCTTGCAGCTAATGGGAGCCAATATGTTGCCTTTGTCAAATTACTCTCAGTGTAGATTTCAGTCACATACAACTGAAAGGACCCCAAATGATATAGGTTCATCTCTCAATACCACTTTAATATCCCACTAAGAATTTGGTCCTTTCTTCCTTCATTCCCTGAAAATAATTTTAAGAAAGATGCCTAGTAAAATTTCTTTTTCCACCATGTACTTTTTAGTGTCTATATGTTTCACATCTTATCCCGAGAACAAGCTTGATCAAGGGCCATCCAAAAAACATGACATTAGGAAGAACTGAAAAAAGGAGGCTTCTCTAAAAGGGAGAGAAAAGCATACAGTATTAATATAAAAGCTTCAAAATCAAGCAAACTCAACTTACAGTTTACTCTTACAAGAATAAAAGTATTTAAGAAATTAAATTTTCCTCGTCTATTGCCAGAAAGCTACCATGCATGTTCATAATATTATTTCATAAAATAGAGGGCAAAAATGTTGAACTAACTTTACGACCAACTTAAAGTATTGATCAGCAAACCCCTTTGCTCTCTATAAAAGCAGACTCCAAAAAGGGAGAAATAGTCAAAACTGCATTTGAATATAATTAGATTTTTTTGGCTCAGACTGTGTACACACATCAAAAGTGAGTTTTTCCTCAATTAGCACATTACAAGATGCTCAATAGCATTGATTAGCCATTAAAGACAAATCAACACCACAATGAGATACTACTTTGTACCCACCAGGATGGCTAAAATCACAAACACAGACAATAATAAATGTAGACAAAGATATGGAGAAATTGGAACCCTTGTAGATTGCTGGTAAGAATATAAAATGGAACTGTTAAAAATATCAGAAATCACTTTTCTCCCCCATACACATTCCTTTCCCTGACTTAAATTTGGGGGCATGGAGGTGGGTGTGTTTGTGGGGGAGTGTGGGTGTGTGGTGTCTCTGTGTGTGTAGTGTGTACTGACGGTCTTACATGTAGTGTGGGGTGTGTGTAGTATGAGGAATGAATGTGTGGTGTGTGAGCATGGTATGTGTTATATATGGTATCTGTGTAGTCATGTGTGGTGTGTGTGTGGTGTGTGTGTGTGGTGTGGCATATTGTTACATGTGCATGTAGTATGCATATATATGTGTGTGGTATGCAGGTGTGGTGTGTGTGTGTATGTGCTGCATGTGTAACTTGATCTTCCAGTCTCCCAAGAAATAGTGGAACTTAAAATTAACACACAGATAAAGTGGATCTGTCAGGATTACTGAAAGTTAATGTAGAATTCACCTAAAATATAACCAAATAATATTCAAAAAACACGCTATTTGAATTCATCTAGAAACTGGAGATAATGGGAAAGAGCAAGAATTCGCAGGTAAGGTTAAAACTGTTGGGGAAATGGGGGAAAACCTGAAAGGTAAATGTTCTTGCTGTGTTCTTGCCTCCAACCATCTATCCCTTCTCAGGGTAAACCTGAAACTGAAAGACTATACATATGTCTGACCCCTAATAATGGGATTCTAGAATTCTCCACAAACATAGGACAATAAAATAATAAATGGTGAATGTTAGGAGTCAAGAAAATATCCTTACTGGCTTTTTTTGTGTCATAATCTGAGAGATGTACAATATATCGTTCAATACTCAGGAGACATGCCCATGATCCAGCCACGTCCATGACCCTAGTAGGAGCTTTGTATTGTTACTGCTGCTAATGCCTGGTGCTCAGGTCTTTACAGGGCCGTAAAATGAACATCCAATAATGATGGAAGAAGATGATAAACAGGATTCATAGAACAACAAAAGACCCAGAGGGTATAAGAACACAGCAATACTCAACTTACGCCTGACCCCAGAGCACAGGTGAGAGTCTTCCCAATCCCTCCAGAGAGGGTAGTGTTGGTTTATTAACCACAGGCCTTGATGGAGTTTCTGCATAAAGTAATGTTTTAAAAATCTCCCTTTCGTGTTTTTATGTAAATATTGTTCTACATTATAATATCATATTAGGAAGCACTAGGTTATTTATCATATTTTACCAGATTGTGGAAGGAGCAAGGAAAAAGATTGCCAACAAAGACCGCTGGTCTGTCTTGCCCTCGAAAGAGAAGCCAAGCCCGTCATTTCTGCCTCCCTTGTCTTCTGCAGCACAAGAAACGAGGTCAGTCTGACAGTCAAGTGCTTCCAATGCAATTGCTAGCCTTCCTCCCAAGAGTCTATCTCAGCATTCTCGCATAAAATAACAGGACTCAATTTAAAAACTACCTCAACTAGCTCCCAAGGCTTTGCCAAGGAAGATGAAAACTATTTTTATTTTATGGAGGAGAAAAACATGGGGATTCTTCAAAAACAGTAAGGGATCTTTCCAAAGCGTTCATCAGTGATGGGATTACGAACAGAGGTTCAATTCCACACTGTGCAGGCCTATATGTTTTTAGACCAGTCTTCTCAAACTTTAATAGGCGAATGATCGCCTAGGGCTCCTGTTAAAATGCAGAATCTGACTCAGCCAGTCTGGGATTACTCTGAGTCTAAATTTTTAACAATCTCTTAGGTGATATGAGAACTGTTGGCCCATGGACCCTGGTGGGCATAGCAAGCCCAGATGGTCCGATCTGCCACGCAGCACCAGCTGCGACTCACTGGAAGAGAAAGGGACTGGAGTTAGAATTAAAAAGTGGAGACTCATCCAGAAAGCAGCACCTATTTTCTCTGAGACCCTTTATACCTGTTAGGCTAGCTCAGAATGTCTCAGGGGTCCAATCAGCAAACTTTCTCTAAACTTAGGTCAATGCAATGCAGAGACAGACTTAAGAAAGAAATTGAATTTTTTTTTTTTTAAATAGGGTCTTTCTTGGTGACTTTAGCAAAAGAGGCAAAATAACATTTTAAGTAATGGTTAGAAGTTCACTCTTTTCCAAGATTATGCCGGATGAATGTGCCGCTCGCTTGCCGTCCTCCCACGTAACCCACCCTATTGTCTGCCTCTGACAGGGCAGGCATGCTCCCGTAGGCCCAGAATTTGGCTGTCGAGAACACCGTATGCAGATTATCTCTTTAAATGCAGTGTTTTCAACTTTGCCTCCCCCACTATCTTATTTTTGGTGTTTCCTTGTGCTTTCTAGAATGTGGTTTTTATTTTCTATTTAGAACATAAGTGCGGAAGGAAATTCACATGCCATATTTCATATCAGAATTTGAAAGGAACCCTGTTTGAGACTGAGAAGTCTACATGATATCCCAAGGAAGACAAGGTTAGCTCCCAGCCTTGAAATATTTGGAAAGGTTATGTAGAAAACAGTATTCCCTGTTTTCTGTGGGATGTTCAAAGTGATCATGAATGGCAAAGACCATGGAAGGCACTTACCACAAAAAGGTAACTCCATAGCCATTTTGACATTATGTATAGCCAGTAAGACTTTGCAAATGTTATTTAATAGAACACCTGATGCCAAGAGATTTAAACTCTTTTACAGGCTTCCTTTAATTACTGATTCTGACAACTATCCAACATAGCAAAAGACTTATTAGAATCATACTGACAGACAAATCTGAATTATGTAACTGAGATAAATCTGGATAATTCGTTTTAACAGAAAGGATACTACCGATCAAGAACATTACCATGGTAGAATTTTGAGAGACTGCCTGCTCTCGCTGCTGGTGGAGACAGCCATTAGGTATTGAGTTTTTAGTATATAAAAGGTACCATATCAAATACTGTACCAACATAACCTCATTATCTTTGTAACAACCCTATGAAAAAGTGTTATTAACCCTGATAGAAGGGAGAGACTGTTGAAACATTGAAAACTTTGACCAAAGCCACAAGGAGACAGACATAGGTAATGACTCAAAACCCACAGCCTTAAATACTATGCCATACTATAAATATATTTGATGAACTATCATTTGAATAAAGCCCAATGAAGAAAGATTTCAAATCGGGCAACAGTCAGTCATTGAGATGAGAGCCACTTGGACCGGAGAGACCAAGACTCAGTCCCCTGCTCACACTATTCTGTCTTCCAGAATCCCCGACCAGAACCTCTGTTTCCAAGGTGGTCAGGTTTTACACTGCAAACTCTGTTCTCACGGGGCCACAGGGCACCAGACCAGGAAATTCATAACCTAGCCAGCAACTAGGAGATAGGGTGGATAATCAGATTCTCTGCTCAGCATTTGAACTGGGCACCTGGGGAGAATCTAGTTCCAATCAGGAGCAGAAGCTGAGTCATGATCATGGTAGGTTGGGCTCTGTGTAAAACAAAGACAGAAGAGCTTGGAAATGGAGTACAGAATGTTGGAAGAATACTAGTTAGGAAAGAGGGGGTTGAAACAAAACAAAACAGAAAGCCAGTAAAATAAATTCTATTAGAGAGAAATCAGATTGAGAAGGACAAAGCATCCAATATGAAGCCAGTACTTGTACTTGTACTCTTTCAAGTCTGAAAGGAGAGCACTTTAATTTTGATTTTCCTCATTTTTTTGTATTAGACTTACCTTCTCCACCAGAGTCATATATCTTTCTTCTCCTGGGTATTTGATGTTTCTATTAAGTAAACTGACTCAACATTCTTCTACCATAGTATTGCTTTTATTGATAAGAAGAAACCTAGTCTGTTGGGCAATCTCTGATTTTATTCTTTTTTATTACTATTGCATCTTATGGTAGTGATATTTAGAAATATAGAAATAGAGAAATTTAGAAATTTAGATACTTAGAAATTTAGATATTTGGAAATTTAGAAATATAGAAATAGAAAGAGAAAGGTTGAGTCTGTGGTTCAAGTATTTGATAAGCAGCTCTACATTCTTAAAACAAATATTCCATTTGTTTTTAAAATCATAGGAGCACCTAGGATTAGGTGAAATATTTAATGTAGACATAAAATTTCTACATCTGCTCACATCCTAAGAAAGCAAAAAACATTGGCAAATACACAAAAAACATTGACAAAGACACAAAAAGACATTTTCCTTTTTATTCTTTTTAAAATATACTTGCAAAGTAGAGGTTGAATGAGAATCTAAAAGGGTGGAAAACTGCCTAAATTCAAGGATCCAAATCCAATGTACTAGAGATAAAAACATCAACCTTGGTTCCATAAGGACTGCTGAGTCCATCTACCATGTGGGTCCATGATAGAGACAAAGGAGCACAAAACATAAAAATAGAAGATGCAGGAGGAGGGAAGGGATGGGGAGAGCAGTGAGGCAAGAGAAAGGAAGACATTCACCTATTTTAATTTCACTGAGAAGGAAATGAAGGTTTGGAGAAGATAAATGCTCTTAACTTTTTCAGATGGCACTCTCTTTTCCTTACCTCGATGATTATTGTCTGGTGTGATCTATAATTACTTGTATAACATCCTTTTTTTGCCTTATTGGAAGTCCACAGTGTACATATTTAGAGTTATGTATTTAATTATGCGGTTAAATCCCTATTAGCAAACCTTTTCCCAGGAAATGATACCAATTCCTAAGAGCTGCAATTATATTTAGTAACACAAGAGACTGAATATGCTGGAAAACTTATAACTCATCCTTGATTCCTCTCCTTCCCTTGCACATTTGATCCATTCATTTACTCAATTCATCCATCAAATACTCTTTGAATGTTCTCTATGTACTAAGGCGGTGTATTTTAGAGACTAGGGATAGACCAAATAGACAAGAATCTTTTGTAATTTTTGCACTCTTACATTTATGTGTATGATATATACTAAATGTACATTTTTCTGCCCGCCCACCCCACTTTACTGCTATCAACTTAGTCCATCATTAGGCCATCATTTCACTGTTGGCATACCTCAAAAACTACGTACATGGTCTACTACAGTTTCCTAATGCCAATTTTCCATATAGTGAAGTAATGTTTTTAAAACATAAGACACACCATAACACTCCCAAGCTTCCACATCATCCCACTGTACTTAGAACAAAATCCAAAGACCTCACAGGACCCAAGAGTTGCCACATAAGCCAACTTCTACCCACTTCTCCAATCCCTTCCTGTGCTTCCCCTACCCACTCTATTCTAGCCACACTGGATCTCTTTGTTTCCTGAACTGCAAAACTTGTACTAGTGCTAGAGCCCTTGTATTTTATTTTCTTTCTGTCTGGGGAACTTTGCCAGCTATTGTTTTCATATATAGATTGATTCGTGCTATTTGGCTCTCAGATCACCTTTTGAGGGAGGTCCTCTCCAACCAGTCATTAAAATCAAGATCCTTTCTCCAACCCCCCCATTATTATATATTCCTACCTTATTTCCTATTTAGAACTTGTTCACTACTAGAAATCATCCTGTTCTTATATTTACCTGTCTCCTTACCCTGACGTAATAGACATATATACCAAATTGTAAATTCAATGCAAGAGGGCTGTTATCTCTGTTATTATTCACACATGTATCTCCAAATGCCCCTGTGTCAGGAAGATAGTAGATTCTCAATAAATATTTGTTAAACATTCATTATTTGGTCAAAATGTTCATTCTTGATCTCATTCTTATCCCCTCCACTTATCCTTCTATCAAAGAAGCACAATGAGCTAATTTTGGAATTGGATTATCAAAAACTCAATAAGTAAATTACACTTATTAAATTCCAAGTACCTAGATAGGCCAAAAGTAAAAACATGTATTATTTAGTTAGTTAAGGAAAAGAAAAAGGGATACAAATCACTAACACCAGAAATAAAAGAGGGGAACATCACTATAGATCTTACTGGATACTGAAAGGATAATGAAGAAACATTATGAACAACCCTATGCCCACAGATTTGATAACCTAGCTGAAATGGACCAGTGCCTTGAAAGACACAATCTGTCATAACTAACATGAGAAGAAATAGATAAATTAATAAGCCTATCTCTATTTTTAAAATTGGAACATTAATAGCCTTTCAAAACAGAAAGCACTAGGCCCAGATGAACTCATTGGTGAATTCTGACAAACATTTAAGGAAGAAATTACACCAACTCTCCACAATTTCTTTCAGAAGACAGAAGCAGAGAAAACACTTCCTCATTCACTCTATGAGGGCAGAATTACTCTAATACCAAAATCTACAGTACAAAAAAGGAAAACTATAGACCAGTATGTCTCATGAATATTAATATAAAAGCCTCCAACAAAATATTAGCAAATTGAATCCAAGAATGTATAAAAAGAATTATATACCACAAGCAAGTGAGATTTATCCCAGGCATGTGAGGCTGATTGAACATTCAAAAATTAATAATGTAATCAATCACATCAACAGATTAAAGAAGAAAAAAATCATGTGATCCTATTGTAAATACAGAAAAAGCACTTGAAAAATCTATGACCCATTTATGATGAAAAATCTCAGTAAAGAGGAACAGAACTTTCTCAACTTGATACAAAAGATCTACAAAAACCTAGAGCCAACTTCATAAATCATGAGTAACTTGAAGCTTTCTCACTAAGATCAGTAACAAGGCAAGGATGTTCCCCCTCACCACTCCTTTTCAGGACAGTACTGAAAATCCTAGGTAATGCAACAAAAAAAGGAAATAAAAGGTATACAGACTGGGAAAGAGGAAAGAAAACCATATTTGTTTACAAATTACATTATAACATTCTGAAAAGGCAAAACTATGAAGATAGTAAAAGGTCAGTGATTGTCAATAGGGTAAGGGGGAGGGTAGGCTGAACAGGTGGGGTACAGAGGATTTTTATGGCAGTGAAAATACTGGATATGACACCATAATGATGGATACATGTCATCATGCACTTGTTCAAATCCACAGAATACACAACTAAGAGGCAACCCTAATGTAAACTATGAACTTTGGCTGATAATGATGAGTCAGTGTAGGTCAATCAGTTATGATAATACCCTACTCTGGCAGAGGGAATATTGCTAATGGAGGAGACTATGCATGTATAAGGATGGAGACAGATGGAAAAACTCTGTACCTTCTGCTCAATTTTGCTCTGAACCTAAAAATTGTTTCAAGAAAGATAAAAATCTACCAAAAAATTATTTTTCAATCTTATGCTTACTATAGTTGTGTAGTTTGAGGAAGATAGAACCTTATTTGCTTTGGCTTTAATTAGGACAGCATTACATTATAGGGAGAGAAGCTAGAACTTAACAACAAAAGGATAGTGCAGGCATAAACCTCAAAGTCTTAAGACCTAATTCTGATGAGAAGAGTCTCCCTGAAAAGCCGACCTTCAAATTGTCCTTTCTAGCTGCAAATTCAGACATGTGCTGGTATCTTCACAGTTTCTTGCTCTCGATGAATAGAGAAACAGCTCCAGAGTAGCCAAAAAGGGCCAGGAATATAATTATAGAGACAAAAAAAGTGAATCTGACACCATGAGGTTAGAAGCATTTCAAAGAACTACACGGGAATCTTCCCAGAGTAAATAGTGTAAACTGTAGGAGTCTGTTTCTTCTTAAGAAGACTTGTAGCTCAGGGAAGTCACCTTCGGTTTTGTGTCATCATATCACTAAGAGAGATTGCCATAGCCCCCTTCATTTTCTAAGAAACCTACAATCTTTTTCTATAAAGATCATGGTTCCTTAAATTATGTCTTTGACTTTGTGTCATTGACCTTCTGTGTATCCCATGCAGACAGCTAAAAACATATCGCTTTGGAATATTTTTAAATATTCTGTGTGTGTGTAAGTTTTTATTTTAATTCCAGTTAACAAAAATATGAACACTGCATGATTTTGTGTGTCATCCCCGAGCAGGGACTGTGCTAATCTTCTCTGTATCATTTCAATTTTACCATGTGTGCTGCTGTAGCGAGCACTCACTTTGAAATTTTTAAGCACTGTTCTAAAACGAGGTTTGGTAACAGAAGAAATTTGAAAGTTAAACTACTCTTAAAATTTGCTGTTTGCAAATGGTCAGCAGTGAAAGTACTACATCACACAAATGGCAAGTACTAGTCAAAGAGATATGCAGAACGTGCACATAGTTACCAGGAAAAAAACATGAAAGTGAATCAACTAGGCAATTAAATTAAGGAGCTTAGCAAAGATCCAAAAAAATAATTCTAAATAAAATGAAATATTTCATAAAAATGAAACAGAATTTTATTAACTGGATAATAAAAATAATATGCAACCAATAATGCCAAAGACTATTTTTTAGGGTAAAAAAGCAAGTAAACTTCAGGCAAATTCTGATCACACAAGTAAGAAAAGGAAAAAGAGGACAAGCTAAAATGGTTATTATATAAAGATAGGAAAATTTATCTAGAAACAATTAAAACAACTTCCACTATAACATAGGTGACTAGTATAAGACAAATATGAAAAAGGAGTCTCCTTTTTTCACACCAGCAGTAATAAACATAAAACACAATGGAATTAAAAGATGCCATTCACAAATGCAAGATAAATTTAAAGGGTCTAAAAACAAACTTAGTAAAATATATGCTACACTTATAAGAAAAAACTGTACTTAAAATCAGAAAATGACCTGAATGCGGAAATACACCATGTTCATAGATGAAATGACTCACTCAGTTCTTAAAGATAGTAGTTCTCACCAAATTAATCTAAACAAATTCAAGAAAAACTTTATCAAAATCCAAACGTGATTTTTTAAATTAAACTTGAAAATCAAATCCAGAAACTTACCTGAAGACAGTGCCAAAGAAGCAATGTTCTCCTGAATAATAAAGCATGCTATAAAGGTAGAATCTAATTACTATACTGACAAAATAGAAGATAAGACATCAGTGAAAGACTATAGAGATTGTAGAAATAAGCCTATGTATATGAATTTTGATACTGTAAAGTAGCAATACAAGTCATCGAGAATAAAAAATAGATGCTTATAATCATAAATAAAACAAACTGGTTGTATTACACAAATCTGCAGGTAACCGAATCAGCATTATTTCATGACACCATCTAGAATCGTAGCCACTGGGCTTGGAGCCAAGAAAGCAGGTGGTGGATCATCTATGCTGGAGAGCAACACCCCTGAGGTCAACAATTACAGATTCAGGATTTTCCCAATAGTAAATATTTACTTCTATTTGGAGATCCCCTACCAAATTATAGTTCAAAAAACAGGATCACTGGGAAATCTTCTTGGGAGTAAATTAAGTAATAGAGATGCAGATCTCAGGATCAGTCCTCATCTTGATAGGTGATCTAGCCAGTCTCTCCTTTGCTTCTTCTCTCCACCATCATCCCAGCAACTACAAAAGCTTCCTAACTCTTCTGATTTTCTCTGTTCCCTTTTACGTTCCTACCTCACATTCTAGAGTGACACAGCATCTCAGCTATCATTCCAGCTTGACTCTTGCTGGTTTTTCATGACCTTAAAACAAATTGTGATCAATAATTTTTAAAAAAATATATCATCAATTATATGAGTACCTTGATTAGAAATGGTCACCCATTATCTACTGAAATAAAACTAATGACTAACCCAGCATGCAAAATTATCCAAATTTCTTTTCCATCCCTCCTTCCCATGGCTCCCCTCTCTGTAAACAGATCCTCCCACTTGGATCACAGGTTACTTAGATGATCCTTCAAGTACCTTCTGTCTCTCTGTGGCATTCACTTTACTCTTCTTTCTTTTGTTAAATGAGTCTTATTCCTCCCATGCTCCCCATTAAGAACTTAAAATTTTTTAGTCCAGAAGTTGTATCTTGTTCAGCTGTGTTTTCCTGTTAGGACTGAGTACATGAGTACATGTTAGGTACTCAAAAAAATAAGATTAAATGGAATGGACTTCTGTATTCAACTTCTTGCTTGCTAAAGAGACATGCTGCACAATTCCAACAGCAGCATCTGAATTAGCTAGCTAAAATAATATGACATCCATCCTGTTTACACTCAGATTATGTGCAATTTTTGGTAATATTTGCTGACTCATAAAATCTGGCTCATTTATGTCACATTCTTAAGATATCCAGTATGCTTGTTTCTTCATTAACAACTCTTTTTATTCAACATGATTCCCAGCTTGATTCTGACTGGACTTGTACTTGACCGTTTATTTACATAGAGTTTTAGTCTCACTAGTGGCTTTTCAGCTTTCTAGCCTCCAGGGTATGACCAACTCTATTCATGATGTAAGTATAAATAAAATTATCTCCACGTTGTCAGCATAATGTAAATAGGAACATACATGGGAGTTATATCACACAGGCATAAATAAGAGACCAAATAACTTCTCACAGAAGAAGGAAACAATAGAACTAACCCCCCTATCACCTCTTTTCCCACTATGCTTTGAGGAAAAACTAGCAAAGAATCTAGAGAGCTATGGAACTCTGGAATTCCCAATGTAGAAAGGCAATAGGATGCAATTAACACCCTGCATTTTTTTATTAGCTTATACCACAGGGAAGAAATGTCTAAAAGGCTATTTAAATTCAGTATAAAAATCTAGCAACCACAATTTGAATTGCATAACTACAAAACACTTTTCTCATTGTCAAAATAAAAAGAAGGCTCTAATGTATGCTGCCTACTTGTTTCAGGACTCAGTTATTAACGTTTAAGAATCTTTTGTAAGAGAAAAGCCTCTTTCTCTAGCAAATGTATCTTGAGGACTGGGACTTAACCTAAAATCCTAACTCCTGTCTTGGACCATGTCAACACTTCAATCCCTGTCATAAAAACAGTATTTCAGACACAGGAATGTCAGAGCTTTTCTTTTTTAATTGGCAGCTAAAAAAATAATTTTTAGCAGTCACAGAAATAAAAAGTTACCTTGTTCTCCAACACATAAACATACCCATGGAAAAAATCACATAATATGCAGTCTGATTACTCAACAACAAATCATCGCAAACACAAGAAAAGACCTGGTTGCTGTTTCCATAGCAATGACTTTATGTGGTTTAACTCTTCTGGGAATTTAACCAAATCCCCAGCAGCAGGAGAAAATCATCAGCAAAAATTTTGTAACATATGGCAACTGCCAACACATCAATGAGGGAAAAATACTTTTATTTTCTCTTCCTTTCTACTGAGAGGAATACCTTCATGTCAAGCTGTTGGAAAAAGCATAGAGATTTTGTTGGTCACCCTGCACTAAAGTCAAAATTTGAAAATACTAGGTTTCTTCTTCCTTAATTTGAAAGAGATGTGTTGGGCCCCAGTCAGCTCTGCAACTCATGCATCCCAAGAACGACATTTGGACATGGACAAGAGGTACATATATATTCCCGTGACTCACAGCTCATTCATCCTAAAGAAAACTCAATCTGCAGGGTCCTCTCTCGGGAAAGAATGCAAATGGAATTTTGTTCTCTGTTTTGTTTTTAAAGCCTCCTCCCCCTGGGGTGGGTGTGTGTGTGTGTGTGTGTGTGTGTGCACATGATACTTTTTAGTTCTACTTTTGGCTCAATGATTAAAATAAGAGTTTTTCACAGGAAAATAATAGATGGGGCACTTTTCATGATTTTTCTTTAGTTCAAGCAGCCTGTATCTGAAAACCTCTTCCAAGTATCAAGTCACAGGCCATGCATTTCAAGATATTTAAATGCTTTCTTCAGTATGTCTTTATAAGAACAAAGATAGAGAGGTGCCTGGTGGCTCAGTTGGTTGAACATCCGACACTTTGGTTTTGGCTCAGGTCATGATATCAGGGTGGTGAGGTAGAGCCCTGCATCCAGCCCACGTCACACTCCACGCTGTTCTCCCCCTCCCTTTGCCCCCGGCCTCTGCTCCTGTGCGCTCGCTCTCTCTCTCTCTCTCCCTCTCTCTCTCTCTCTCTCTCTCTCTTTTGTGTCTTTCTCTCTTTCACTCTAAAATAAATAAATCAATCAATGAGTGAATGAATAAATAAATAAAATATTTTTTTAAAAAAAGAATAAAGATTGTGATCAATACGCAATATGTTTAATACCCAATGAAAATGATTTTCTCAGAATGAGGAAACACCTCCAGGGATAAGAAATGCATCACTTTCCAAGAAACCCATTCAAATTTGAACCATTTTCAACATTAAGAGAAGTTTCTTATGCTGAATCTAAAACTACCTCCTTTTTGCTTGTGCTTCTAGCCTCACCATCTGTATGAGTTTTGTACTTCTAGGCAGACGAGATTATGCACATTTCTTCTATGTGACAACACCGCTCAAACCTGAGGCCAGCTCACATCTCGTGTTTTCCACCCATCAGAGTCCACCTGTGACCCCCTGTACTCCTCATTGGTGCTGTTTCCACTCCGCTCCCTATCCCACCTCCTTCACTTGTAGACATAGGTTATTTCACCAATGACTTTTTACACCCCATATTTTAAATGTGAAGTAGATCACCGGCCTAAATCAGAGGTATTCAACAAAAACCTTATCAGTTTCCAGGCAGGTAACTCATCTTCTGGTAAGGCCACAAGGGGTGGTGACAATTGTGGTGACTTAGAGAATTAGTTCCCAGCCTGAGCATTCAAATTTGCATATTTCCAAATACTGTATATACACACACAACTGGGACTAGAGTCATGATCCTTGACTTAAAGTGGTACCAAATACTGTGGTACCAAATACTAAATTAATAGGGTATATGTGAAAATTTGAGGATTTAAATAAACTTTCCCTGATTAGGCTAGGGGAGAGGGGAGAGCAGTCATCTGTGTCTTCAGGCCATTCTGGAAAGGTATCATGAGAATTTCATCCATCAACTTTCTTTCAAAAGTACACTGAAAAAATACAAGCCAAACTGAGTATTCTCTTGTTGCTCAGTATCTTATATCAGGTAAGCTTGTTTTTACAGCCAAGTAAATAAGACACAGACCATTAGAAAAGACACATCATGACTGCAAAGTAATAATAAAAAAAGTTTCTCCGAATAAAAGATAAAGACCAATTATCACAGAGTATTAAGAAAGTTCACATTATTAATTTCTATAGCCCATGATCTGTTTCCTTTGCTAAGACTTAAAATATTCTGCTGTTTTGTTTTTTTCGAAAGCATAAACTATGCTCTCCTTTATGTTTAAAAGTTCTAATGCTGTCTTCCAAAGTGCATGCAAATCGTCTGTCTCCCTGGTAACTGCACTGGCACCTTCAGGAATCAACTATCGAGGAACCAGACCCTTTCTGTGGTTGTGGTCCAGGGAAAGCGGTTGCTCCTCATTTGTTTGGAACCACAAGATACCAGTCTACAAAACCTTGATCTAATCACCACAAGCTCCAGGGCATAGGACATGGGGCCAAAAAGGAGACAAGCTTTTCCTTGGATTGGTAGAAAATCACATATCTAATAACTGTGAGCATGTGCCCAGTGACCCTTGCATGAGTAATTAATGGCCTCGAGGTTGGAGTCTTCCACATACAAACTCCCCCAGAGAAGCTGCCCTTGGGCTTGGCCGTACCTGACTGCTTAATTATTGAATCATCATCCATGACTTTCCACATTCTTTTTCCAAATTAGAATTCTATATCCACACACAAATATTAATTCTCTAAAAAAGAGTAAACAACTTCTTGGTTTACCTCTGTCCGCCATCTTTGATCCAGTGGGCTTGTCTGGGACCATCAGATGGTCCAGGTTGCTATTCAGTGAAGAAGTGTCATCACTAGACAAAGAGTTCAAAAATCCACTTTCTGATGTGGCAAAGCTGTTTTCCAGAGCCCTGCAACTGTTTGCTTCTAAGGGTGCAGGTGAGTGAACCTGCACAGCTAATGTTATGGACTGGCCGTCATCGTCAGCCGTGGTGGAACTATTCACCATGTCGATCCAGGACTGTCTCTCTCTGGATAAGGAGGCCAAACCGCTGTGTGTCTTTATTGTACTTTCCGAGGAAGAGGAAGAACAAGATTTGGGTGAAGAGGAAGATGCCTTCTGTGCAGCCTGTTTCACAAATAAAACCCAAAAAGAATAAAATAAATCATGATTAAACTGGCATTCTCTATTTTCCATTTTCAACAGAGGTATTCCAGTGTTTCAGAAACAAATTTTTATTAGTAACAAATTGTTTTAAAAACCATTCACAAGTTTTGGGTTTTCACTTTTTTTTTCATATGTTTCACCAAATGTAATTCAGAATAATCGCTTTTTATTCTTGCATTTAACCCTTTTTCTCCAAACAGTTGAAGACACCATATTTAACTTTATATTTCTGTGATAGGGAAATAGCTGCACGGGCCTTGCATAAGACCTTAACTCTCATCCTTCATATGAGGATTATTAGTACAATCCCTTCTTATTCTGTTTGAGTTAAATCTGCAATGGGGGAAATTATAATTCTTAAGCTTCCTCATTACTTAATTTGAAGATTCTTTAACAGATCATAGCAAAGTTCATCATAAAACTGTTACAAGGACTTGATAAAATACACTGAGAGAGAACTGGTCTGTTTCTATTCTGTATTTCCATTAGTTGCCACAAGGAATGCTGTTAAGATTACATTTAAATTTAAATTCCATTCTACTTCTTATGGAATTAGAACTGCAACTGCATCTTTAACTGACACGCCAGCCAGTCATTGCTTACCCTAATGTCTTATTTAAAAAGATACTAAAGAAATCTAAACTAGCCTTTAAAAAGAATTAGGAGAAAAATGTATGATATTTATATTCCTATGGCAAGAACCATGACACCATTGTCTGAAACCAACTTGTGGAACTTTGAGTTCTGTTTTAGGAACTGAAAGATCTACGTAACATGATTTACCCTATTCGTCAATGCTCCCTAGAAATGTAAAAGGTCCCTTTGGGGGATTCTTTGAAATACTGAAGGATACTTTGAACAAAAAGTAGATTGTAATCAACCCTGAATTCTCACTGATTGAGCAAAATCCCTTGAGAAAGGTAATTAAGAGAGAGAAAAAAGAAAGCTGAAGGCAGACAGGAAGCAAAATATTAACTGAGTGGAAACCATGAATGTGGACAAAGTACATATACTTAAGTTCTCCAATATCATATACATATTCTTTTTTTTTTAAGATTTTATTCATTTATTTGACAGAGAGAGACACAGTTGGAGAAGGAACACAGATACCCCACTGAGCAGGGAGCCCAATGAGGGGCTTGATCCTGGAACTCCAGGATCATGACCTGAGCCAAAGGCAGACGCTTAACTGAGCCACTCAGATGCTCCTCATATACATATTCTTTAGCACATACCAAGCAATAGCTTATAACGACATAGGTAAAATCATGTTAGCTCATTAGCTCTTTACTAATTTAAAACCTTTAATAAACTTTCACCAAGAAAGATAAGAATCCATTTTCAAGCTCTCAAGTCATTAAAGAGAAACCAACAATTACTCCTGGACTGTGAGAAGTAGGTTGATGATACAGGATCTTCTGAAAGCAGCTCCCAACATAAAATGCAAGAATGAATAAGAGTCCGTGGCAAAATGTTCATCTGCCCATGGAGAAAACATTAATGCAATATCACCAGTCACCTTCTCTCAGAAAGGACTTCGTTTATTCTGAGATTTTTATCCTTGTTTCATTTTCATGGTAGAATAATATGCCTTCTTTTGGAAAATGGTAATAATAGATGTTAGTTTTTGTCTTTTAAAGTTTTTTTTTAATGTCTTACTTAGCAAAATAAAGATTTGGCAACTATATGTTGTTCCTTCATTTTTAATTTTATTTGTCAAATAAAATCCAAACATCCAAACAACAGAGACAACATCATCCTATATCTCCAATGGCAGATGAGACAGAGGAGATGTTTTATGGTTCAGATTTCATCAATTTCAAGCACTCAAAACTTCAAGGAAGAAAATGATTAGTAGGAAGAAGCCAAAGAGCAAACTAGGATTTTCTTCCCCAAACCTCAGTACCATTGCAACCAACTTAGAATGGTTGATTTTGTTTCCCTCTAGTATGTTCCCAAGAATTTGTAGGTTCTAAACTTTGAGTTCTGATGGGAAAAGCCAATATTTAGCCAATGTAAGCTCAATTAGCTGAATACTAGACATGCATTGTCAAATAATCGGATCCCCTTTTTAGAAGCATAACATTAAAATATCCAGTTAAAGATACTAGTTCATCAATACACCTTATTAATAATATATTCATACAGACATGAAAACTTTCCATTCAGGATTGTGTCAATGCTTTCCAATCAGTTGTCTTAACTCATTCAGACCATTTAACAATTAAGAGAGTAAGGATCTATAACCCAATAAATAAAACCCTGGTTATCTAGAGGATATAATGCACAGCCCCGAAGCTGTCCAAATAAATGCCAAGAATAACCTGCAAAATAAATATTAACAAAAATACCATTCAGACCTAGACCTGACACGTCCCCCATTGTGAGCTATTTTAGTAAAACCTGCCTTTGGTGGGACCAGCTTCCTTTTTTGAAAAGACACCAAGTGCAAGCTTTTCCTATTGCTCCTGTTGACATTACTGTAATTTGATTAGCAAAATGGGGTATTTGAGCAAAAGCCTGTGCACATAGGCTGCTAAAGAGCTTTTTCTTTTCTTTTTTTAACTCTTTTTTTAAAGATTTTATTTATTTATTTGACAGAGAGAGAAATCACAAGTAGGCAGAGAGGCAGGCAGAGAGAGAGGAGGAAGCAGGCTCCCTGCTGAGCAAACAGCCTGATGTGGGCCTCAATCCCAGGACCCTGAGATCATGACCCAAGCTCAAGGCAGAGGCTTTAACCCACTGAGCTACCCAGGCGCCCTAGAAATTTTTTCATAAGCCCTTTTTGGACCTTAAAACTCTGCTTAATGGGCTAAGGAAAGACATGTTCATTGAGCATCAGAAATTTCTAAGTATATTCCTTTTGGAGGTACTACTCTAACACAACTTAAGTGTTTTCAGTCCATCGTCCCTACTCTTGAATTATGTAACACTTAGAAATTTGATTTTTAAATGGAAAAAAGAAGAGTGAGCAAGAAAAACAAGGAAGAACTAGAGAGACATAAAAAGAAAATGAGAAAAAGAATGATGTGTATCAGGCCAGAGGGAGTTTTTATTAGAAGAGAGATTAACAAAATAGGAATAAAAGTGATCTTGGAGCGCCATCACAATGGAAACACACTTTATAGATACTGTGGTGTTACATCACAGCTCACTATTTCTACCGCTGTGTAGCTACCAATAACAGCAGTTAAACAGGGAACATTGAGCTCAGTGATGGTTCTATGAACCATGTATTATACTCACAAAACTTCTCACTGCAAATCAAATGAAGGTAGAAAGAAGTGACAGTCTCTCTTGGACTAACATAAGCCCACCCTTCAGTATTAGTTCAAGGACTGCCTCCTCCAGGAAGCCTTCAATGGACTCAAGGCCAGGTGCGTAGTTCTGTTTGGTGCTCCCAGGCTTCCTTCCATCATACCAGATGAAAGGTCACTTTATTTGTCAACTAATACTATAAATGCTGAGGGACTTGTTCATCATTTTTTTTTTGGTAAGCTACTTGAGAACAGGCTGTTCTTAACTATTATTTTTGTCCAGTTTTTACATCCATACCTGACATATGGTTGGTAATAAATTAATGCCAATACAAAATAGTCTAGTAGAAAAATAGCCCAGAGGATTTCTCTCTTATGGAGGAATACCCCGAAATTCGGGGTATAGAATTGCTACAAATGATTTATCCTCACCCCAGGATCTAGAAGTGACTGTTACTGATCGTAATGCGAATATGCCCACAAAATGTTCTCATGATCTCAAACAAAATTATTATTTTATCTATTCGAGGTTAATAATTACACCATGGCTCATTCATTTCAGAACATTTGGGTTTTAAATATTTTACTTTGTAATGAGAACACTTAAAGACATTTTAAAGATCTAAGTTTTAATGAAGAGACTATATGATTAAACTAAAAAATCAATATTGTTTTTTTTCCCATTTTCTTCATGGATTTGCATGTCATCCTTGCACGGGGGCCATGCTAATTTTCTCTGTGTCATTCCAATTTTTGTACATGTGTTGCCAAAGTGAATACACTTTTTCCCATTTAATGTATCTTTTTTAATTTAAATTCAGTTAATTAACATAGTGTAATATTAGTTTCAGGTGTAAAATTTAGTGATTCAACACTTACATAAGATACTTGTATTTACTAAAGAAGCTTAGTTCAAACGTTGATTAGCTCTAAAATCTTTTTATTTGAATTGTTTAAAAACACAAATTTGACATAGAGAAAAACAGTTTAAGATAGCCACCAACATCCCGTAATTAGAAAAAGTGAATCAGCATATAAATGTTAAGCAACATTAGACAAACTATATTTAAAAAAAAAAAAATACAGGAATAGCTTAAGACTAAACATAATAAAACCAAATGAGGGGGGAAAAAAGGAACATACCATATGGTTTTCCCTCTCTTTTATTGACCACATTAATAAAAATAAACCAGTCAACTGCTATGAAGTATATCTGTATTTCTACCATATGCTAGTAGAAGAATTCCTCTAAATCCCAACAACCACTGTAGGGTGCGCACGCCCATGTGACCCTGGCCTCCTGCATGACCTTGGGCGGATGAGGTGACAAAGGACCTGCTCCTCTCTCCAATCCCTTATATCCGAGTGACCCTAAAGAAACCACTTTACCTCTAAGTCCTATTCCTTTGACTTCTTCCATTACCTACCCACTCCCTACCCTAGTCCATCTTCCAAACAATAACTAGAGGGCTTCTTTTTTTCTAAGATTTTATTTATGTATTTGAGAGAGAGAGAGAGAGAGAGAGAGAGAGAGCATGCAAGCACAAGCATGGGGGAGGGGCAAAAGGAGAAAGAGAAGCAGATTCCCCACTGAGCAAGGAGCCTAATGTGGGACTCCCTCCTACGACCCTGACATCATGACCTGAGCCTAAGGCAGATGCTTAACTGACTGAGTCACCCAGGCTCCCCTACAGTATTTTAAAACATAAAACAGATCACAACATTCCCCTGCTGAAAATCCTCTAATGACTTCCCATCCTAAGTACAAAAAGAGCCACGGTCTTCATCATAGTTGAGAACTGACCGTCCGCCTGCATCTCCTTCCACCTGCCCCTCCCTCTGCCTTCCAGTCATAGCAGCCTTCTTTCCGTTGCTTGAGCACAGGTCCCTTCTGCCTGAAACGTTCTCTCTGTGGATTTCGGGGGCGGGGGGGGGTGCTTCGTTTTCACCATTTTGGTGTCCATTCAATTATCAGCAAACTCCTTCCTGACAGTCAAAAGAGTATCCTCCCCACCTCAACCCAGCCACTCCCTAGCAGTTACCCCCGCTTATCTTCTTCACAGCATTTATCAGCACTTGAGACTATTTGTTTGAATTACAAATTTGCTGCGCCTTTTCCTTCACTTAGAACTTAGCCTGCACTGGGGAAAAGATACTATTTCAGTTCGGCATTCCCTTATGAGCAACAGTGCCTGGTACATGGTCCATACACACAAAAAAAAGTCTTAGCTGCCTGCCCGCTGAATCAGCGTTATCAAGAGGAGCAAATGGGATGACATGAAAGAATATGCTCAGTAAAAGGAAAATTTAAGCTTGCAAAGGATATTTGTGATAGCTATATTTATTTCTTTTTGGCTTCCTTGTTTGTAAAATGCAGAACTTTGGTCAAAGTCAAATGAAATCATCTTCCTCAAAGCCATGTGACAATACTAGACAAATGTAAGGTAGAGATGTTCTAACTCACGTGAGGAAATAACAGTAGAGAAAGAAATCAGCAGAGAACGTGGATGAAGTTATCATTCATCCACTTGCCCTTTTACCTGGTCCATTAAATAAGTATTTATTTCTTTTCAAATTGTAGTAGGCACAGTCATAAATGTTGTGGGTAAGGAAAAAGATGTTGGACACTGCCTTTGACTTTAAGAATTTAATAATTAGAGGGATGTCTGGGTGACCTACTCTATTTTAGCTCAGGTTATGATCTCAGCGTCCTGGGATTGAGGCCCGCATTGGGCTCCACACTCAGAGGGCAATCTGCTTTAGATCCACCCTCTCCCTCTCTCTCTGCCTCTCCCCTTGCTTGCATGTGTGCTCTCTCTCCAAAATAAACAAAATAAATCTTAAAATATTGAATTTAGTCATTAGAGAAATGATCCAGAAACACAAAATCTGTAACACAAGGTTAATGATAACAACTTGAAAAAGGTCCCCCCCCCCCCCCCGCTTTCCCAGACCCATAAAAACAGGAACATACAAAGTTCAGAAGAGGACGGGATTATCCTGATTTAGAGGACTAGGGAAGCTTTAGTAGGCAAGTCACATTTGAACCAGAGATGGTAGAACTGGGGTGGGACCCTGTGGCTCCTACCAGTGGAGAAACTTTATCAATGCAAGAGCTGAAAGGCTGGAAAGCTTTGGGGAGACAGCAGGTAGTTTACTGGGCCACTGACAAAGGAGAAATCAGCAACAAGACTGTGATGACAGCTTGAAGTAAACCCAATACCACATCAACAAATCAAGAATTAATTTGATAAGCTACAAGGAGTCCCTGGAAGGTCTTGTGCAGGTGAATCAATACCATCAGCACTGCACTTTGCAAAGACTGATCTGGATGTTGTTTTTTAAGAGGAGGGAGAGATTAGACATAGAAAAAGAAAATTGCCTGCTATTTCTATAACTCCAACAACATCAACTGTAGGCCTCATGGGAATGGAAGGCATGAGGGGTTGGGGGCAGCCCTATGCCTTGTGATGGACTGCCAGAGGAGGAGTCTGAAATAAACTGCTGAAGCAAGAGGCAAAGACATAAACACTAATTTTAGAAGTCCTAAAATCAAGCGCACCTGGGTGGCTCAATCAGGTAAGTGGCCAACTTGATTCTGGATCAGATTGTGATTTTAGGATTGTGATATTGAGCCCTGCGTTGGGCTCCCTGCTCAGCAGGAGCCGCTTCTCTCCCTCCCCTTCTGCTCCTCCCCTCAACTACAGCACTCATTCTCTCTCTTTCCCTCCCTCAAATAAACAAATAAGAAGAAGGAGGAGGAGGAGGAGAAGTCTTGAAATCAGTTATATTGTTCAACCATAGAGCTTGCAGTAAGTCTTGTAAAGATGAGTTTTCTTTACCTTTACCTGGCTTGTATGTATAGTCACTGATAATCTTTCATACAACTATCTCAGTTGTGAGCATTTCTAGTATATGGTACATGTATCAAAAGATCAAGTGGCCTTTATTAAACAGCTCTGTGAGATTTGTCCTACCAAAATTACTTTGAATTTCTAAAATCAATTTTATCTATTTCTGTGTTTCATTTTTTACTTCCTCCTCTGCCACTGGCCAAGGGGCCACAATCTGCAGTATTTATTTTTATTTACAACTTCTTTGGTTTTCTTTGGTGATTTTTTTCATCATTTAGATCCAAAGGAATTGTACTTCTAAAAAGCATAAAAATATGAGGGTGACCATATTAAGATAATCTGCAGGCACTCTTTGAAGCTGGAGTTATAAATATTTATCTTCTCAGTTTCTTTCCTATCTGATCTATCCACTGGGTGGTCTACCTTCCAACCTAGTTCAAAAATCTGCCCATTCCATTTTTCAGTTATGTCCTGACCCGAATCTCTCACACTAGATCACTGCAATACTCCTTCGGATTTCTTTGCTTTTATCTTAGCCCCCACAAATCCCAGAGTCTCTCCCAAACAGTAGCCTGAGTGGTCCTTTTAAGATGGAAACCAATCACATCATTCCTCTGTTCAAAACCACCAAAGGCTCCCTAAGTAACTCAAAACATTAAAGTCCTTAAGGGGCCCTGGGGCCCTACATGGTGTGGCTACCACTCCCTTCCAACCTCATTTCCTGCTATTCTCATCTTAGCTCACCCTGCTTCAGCCACACTGACCTCCTTGCCCTGCTCCCTATGCACCAAGGAGACTTTGGCTCTCCAACTGTTTCTTTTGCTTAGAAAACTCCTTCCCAAACATCCACCAGACTGTCTCTCACACGACCTTTCAAGAGTTCTGCTCAGACCTCAGCTCTCACCCTGATACTCTGTTCACAGCTACAATCCCACCTCTAGCACTTCTATGTCCCCATATTCACCATACTCTGTTCCTACTACATAGCAGATAACTTACTTAGAATATTGATTGTTTATTACCAGTCTCTCTCAACTAAAAGTTTGACTCCATAAAGAAATAAATTGTTGTCTTTATTTACTCATGTGTCCCAAATATTTAGAATAGTGGCTCTCAACAAAATCTGTTAAATGAATGAATAAGCAAATAAACATAGATCAAGTTACCAGATAATTTTTGTTCATAATTAAACTTAGAGAAAAAAACATATGTAACCAATTTTTAATGATGGCTAAGCTCTTAAATCATTTTGTAACTCAATACTGAATTTGAAATGTGAATGAAGTTAGTCCCTTTTTTTGCTCTTTTGTGGGTTTTAAGGAATCATGGATTTCAAGGAATCATGGATACTGATTTCTACAGAAAAACTTCCCAAGTGAAATCTACAGGGGTCCCATCTATTTTAAGCCTTAGTTAGCCTGTCAAAAGTTTCCCATTTCTAATTTCTCTGTGAATCAATGGATGTCCTTTCCACTCTCCATCCTGTGAAGCCTTCTCAAGAAAAAGAAACAGAAACAGAAACCTCTTGTTCACTCAGTGAAGACCCTCAAGTATTCGTTATTCTCTTGTGGAAGGTGGTGCCACCCATTAGAAGCAGAGGTCCAAACTGGTCTACTGCTGAGGTCTTACAGTTTGCAGCAATTAGAATGACTGGACATTGAATTACATTTTAATTCAAGATTCTAATTTTGGGGAGATAATTTTCTAGAATAGCATTATTTTATACTTTAGAGTCATCATTCCAGAATGAAAACTCATTACCTAAAATATTTTTTAAAGCAAGAACTTAGAGAAAAAAAAAATCTCACCAAGCTTATACAGCCAGTCGTGGCTAGCCTATGCCAGATTGAGCCAAAACAGTAAGTTGATTCATTCTCTAGATAAAAGTTACCATGAGTTTTTCAATTTTCATTTGTTTCAATAAAAAGCTTAAATGTTATTTTAACCAAGTGTCTTGCATGTCTGTTTCTCAGAAACAAGAGGAAACAAAAACAAAATCTGTCTGAAAATATGTGAACAGAAGGAACACATTCTATTTCTAAGGAAAATAAAATCTAAATGTTCAACATTTATTTATTTCCAATATATTTCTTCAGAAAAAAAATGTTAGCATTAGTGGCCTTCCATAAAAATGCTTAACTTAGAATTTAAAAAAATGATATTTGATTAATGACTCAGAAAATTCTAAAGAATCCTCCTACTTCAGTGACCTCTAACTTATGGGTCTCACATACATCCCTTCATTTGTTTGTTTTGAAAGAAGCATTCCCTGAGCTTCAAGTGTAACATCAGGTAAGACTGTCATTGTATAATTCAATTGAACCATGATTCCTCATCTAAAAAGACAAGTTGGTTGCCTTTACTTTCAAGTAGAGTTCTAGATGCCTGACAGTGCTCTTAATAAACTGTGATACCAGTTGCCACTAGAAAACTAAAAATCACAGTATTTTAGAACTAAAATAAATCATATAACAGCCATGGGGGGCAGACGGTAGTAGGGAGAGAGAATTTCAGGAAGAGAAGGATGGAGACTGACCAAATTGTCGTGTGTCACAGATTAAAATAGGAGAGACAGAGAGAAGAAGAAAAGACAGAGATAGAAGAGATGGAGACAGAGAGACAGAGACAGAAAGAGAACGAGAGACAGAGACACAAAGAGAGATAGAAACAGAGAAATTAAACAAAAATAAATTCTTCTCTATTAAGCCAAGGCATGTCTAGTTAGCCTTTTCTAAATTCAGAAACTGATTTTAAAAGAGGAGAAGGACTACATTAAGGATGCATTATGAGTATATTAAGATAGGATATATTATAAGTCTAGTTCAAAAATCAGTCTAAAGTTTACCATATTCAAACTTTAATTTTATTTATATCTTGCTTAATTTAATAGACTAGTCCTACTGCATAGATATTTTGATAAACATAATCAACAAATCTTTATTTCTGGTCTTGTTTACTAGCCAAGAAAACTAGAAAAGGGACCATAATTCTCCACTGACAGCAGGTGATAACAGTAGAGGTCATCATTTAAACGCTATTTAATATCCTAAATCCAGAAACTGGCAAAAACACAAATAAAGATGCAAACTTCCTCACACAAAATAGAAAATTCTGTCAGAAGAGGTCGGTAGGTGAAGGAGCTGCTGTAACCTGTTAGAACCTCTCATCACTTGTGTCCAGGGAAGGACAAACACTGTAGCGGGCATGGAAAGAACATATACATAAGAGCAGGACACACTGGGGTTCCCTTCTGAGGTACCCTGTTCACTGCACATGTAGCCAGTGCACTCTACCTCAGAACTTCTGCTTCCTAAATCAGAGGACAGGCATATCTACTTCCCAATGACCTAACAATAGGAAACAATTTTTAAATCAGAAACAAAGGCACTGGGGTGCCTGGGTGGCTCAGTTGGTTAAGCAACTGCCTTTGGCTCGGGTCATGATCCCAGAGACCTGGGATTGAGGCCCACATCAGGCTCCCTGCTCAGCGGGAAGCCTGCTTCTCCCTCTTTCACTCCCCCTGCTTGTGTTTCCTCTCAAGGTATGTTTCTCGCTGTCAAATAAATAAATAAAATCTTAAAAAAAAAAAAAAAAAAAAGAAAGAAAGAAAGAAAGGTACTAACCACAACAGAAGTAATGGATGAATCTGCCACATTGAAATCAAGAACAACTGTTTACAAAAACAAATCATGAAAAGAAACCATCTAAAAAAATTAAAAGCCATGAAACAGAAAAGGAGATATGCCTTACTTTTATTTTTTTTAAGATTTTATTTATTTATTCAACAGAGAGAAATACAGTGAGAGAGGGACCACAAGCAGGAGGAGTGAGAGAGGGAGAAGCAGGCTTCCTGCCGAGCAGGGAACCCGATGCAGGGCTCAATCCAGGGACTCCAGGATCATGACCTGAGCCCAAGGCAGACGCTTAAGGACTGAGCCACCCAGGCGCCCCAACGTGCCTTACTTTTAACTGACAAAGAGCTAATGAATAGGATAATAAAGAAACTCTATAAATACAAAATAATACTAGCAAGATAGCTAAAATATGCTAAAGACTTCAGATACTAGACAAAATAAAATCCAAATGGCCAATAAATACGAAGAGACGCTCATTAATAATTAGTAAAATTCAGATTAAATAATACCGCTTTTCAGGGTTATTGGGGGTGGCGGTAAATGGTTCCATATTTAAGGCATCTACATAAGTCCTGGCACATGGTAGGTAGAAGAACCATAAATTAACTTCCCCAAAGATCCTTGCTTGGATCCTTCTATGAGCCATCACTCTAATGCCAATGAGCATCTAAATACAAATCAACACAACAGCATGGGCTATGGTGAGAACTGTGAATTGTGTAAGACCTGTACCCCTGAAACAAATAATACATTATATGTTAATTTTAAAAAATATAAAACTGAAAAATAAATAAACATTAAATGCAAAGCTACATTCTACAGTCTTAACATCCATTAATAACCCGAACTTATGGTGGATGCTTCCAAAGCTGAGAATTAAATGTGGACTTCTCTCCAGTGAATATACAGAAAAATTACTCTACATGCAGATTGAATGCATTAACCCCATTCCTGGCTTCCTAATACATTTCAGACTCCAATTTTCTCTTCATCTATGGTCTTCATCCCCTTTATGTTCATTTTGCATTGTTACAATGCCTGCACCCAGGAAAGCCTCTTTCAAGTTCTTGCTGAAGACAAGTAGAGTATAAATAAACATTAGAAAACAAATTTCTGCAACCACTGGCCTAGAAGCCCTCTGCATTACCATAAGTCCTCTCAGCATGATGTATCTGTGGGTCACACACAAATACACCGATTTTCTTCATACCAGGAGGTTGCTATGGAGAAGACTCAAAATCTGAAAACAGCAATTGCCCCTTGGCAGGTACCTTAATTTAGCCCATTCTAAAAATTTATTGGTCAAAGTAGATGCTATGCCTTTGGAAGGAATGACATCCGTACACTTGATCATGACCAATAGACTAATGAGGTCAGTACGTACCAAAGGAGAGAAAGTCTCTGTGGAGTAAGGAGGGGGTGGTGTCTCCACAGCTATTTCAGGGTCCTCCTGTTCACTCTCACTGTAGCATTCTACACAAAAATGAAAATGTTTTATGTTTCAACACTGTCATCACTCATTCCATAATGCATGAGCAGAGGTTTTGCTCCATCTGGCTATTGCAATTCCAATCTGATTCAGAAAGGACTCATCTACTGAGCTACCTGGTGCAAGGAGATTACATAAGAGGGGGGGAAAATGAACAACCGTATTAGGGTTTCCAACCTCATCAGTGTCTAATACATAGGAAGAGGACTAGCCGTAGCTCAGGGAAAATAAAATAATTCCTCAAAAGAGGTGTGAGTCATATACTAAGGAATCATAAAATTAGTAGTGATTCATTTTGATCATAGGAGCCATAAGGAGCTGAAAATGGCAGGATAAGTAAACCATCAAGAGTGCACACAGAGTAATAAGAGTACCAGGTTGAGGGTGAAGGCTGAGCCAACTATACGGAAACCCCTAATGGATGTGGGGGAAAAAATGAAGCTGAGAATTTGCTTGAGGCTATATCATAGAAGGCCCTAAATATCAGGATAGGGAGATTTTTGTGTAGTGGTTTTTTTCCCTCACAATCTATAAATACATTTCAAATATACAATGGTTATTGATGTTATGGCAAAGAGGACCAGGGAGATGGTCATGAGGGTCTCACACTCCTACATTGTAGTTCGTTATTGTTTTAAATCAAGTTACCACTTTTTCATTTCCCAATTTTAGCTTTTATAATTTTTGCTATCCAAAGATATAACTCCACGCCTTCCAATTTTCAAGTTTTATATGGCCTGAGCACTTCATAAATAGCATTAACTCTGTGATCCTTGCACCTAAAACCTCCTTCTTCTCAATATTCAGGAGTAATTGCCTCATTAAGAAGATTTTGACTCCTGTAGCTTTTGAACCCAGAGAACTACAGACTGAGCTAAACATATGGCCTGTGTCCTAATCTGACCTCAGTTTCCTAGCACAGACTTAGAGTAAATTAGCCTCAGCATACACCTGGTGGAAATATTAAAATATCAGATAGGAAATAGTGGGATGAAAGTTATCTGTCTAGATCATGACGAGATCGTGTCTCTGAGTAAGAATTCAGTGAGTGGGGCAATAAAACATTCGCACTGGCAGTTGTTTGAGATATCAGTGAAGCCTACAGCTGCGAGTGTGTGGGTGAAGGTGTAAAAAGCACTCTTAGCCAGCATGGGAAGTTCTACTCCATATCAGCGAGTCTGTGGGAATATGTCTGCTTCTACACATTTTCAGATAATTTTAAATGCCAAAGTATGTTTCATTAGGACAAGACTATGCATAGAACTTGATATTACATTTCCATCCTATCTCATCCTAATATTCTTGCTAAATCTTCAGAAATTTAAAATTGGACATACCTTCATCCTTCGTAGCAGATTCATGATGGACTACAGCTAACCCAAGCTTGTTTAACCACCTAAAATTTAAATAGAAAATAAATCCTTAGCCAAAGAGATTGGTCATCTCCTATCCACCTGCCCCCTAGACCCTGAAAGAAGAAGGTCTTAAACCAGATTTTATAATACAATTGTCATAATTCTACAGTTAGTCTAAACTTTTCCAGAAACAGCATGAGTTTGTGGTATTGAAACCAAAAACCACTTGTTTCACAATATTTTTCTTACTCGGGATATTCTTTGTAAGACAAGAAACAAGGTGGTTCATTATCCAGCTTGCTGAAGTGGGCAACTACATTAAATATTCTAAATATATGAACAAATATATCTTTTGTAGTTGCACATTTCAAATTTTTAACAACCATCGAAACCTCTATCATTGAATTTAGTAACCGGACCATTAAATTCCCATTTCTGTAATTCTTAAAATGTAATTTTATTTCACAAAAAATAAAGAAAGATTATCTGTTTTTAAGGCAGGATTTTTGTATTCATCAGTAAAAAATCTCAGAGTTTGACCGGTATTCCTATACTGGAGAAATTTTTAATTCCTTGAAGAATTTTATGTTAGGTAAAAAAATAGCTATGTCCTATCTTATCAATTTACCATTTTTTGGAAATTATTTTCAATTAAACCTCAATAATAAAAAAAAAAACTAGCAAAACTTAAGAAACTCAAACTTGGCTCATGACCTCAGGCCATTGGAGTTCCTTCTCAAGGGGTTAGTCAGGAACATATTTGATGACACAAATTTGTAAAAGACATAAAATGCATCTATTTCATATGTTCCTACCTAGATAACCTATTTAAAGGGAAAATAAAATTTTGGGGTGGTAATAATATGATTTATTTTCCACTTCCTTCCAGTTTTCTATATTTTTGAAAAGTATTCCATATTACATGTTCTTTTTTTTTTTTTTTTTCTGAGAAACCAGTACATTCAGTAGTGGCCTAAGTCAACCAATACCAATAAAATAAGAAGAATGCTATGTACTTACTGACTCACTTATGATCTCCATTTCTTCTAGTCCTGTCCTGCCTTGTGAATTAGCCATCACACTGCTCCCCACCACTGCATAATTATCGCATATTCCCAAGTCTTCAATTGTCAACAAATTAGGAATACTTACCCAACCCTCAACCTGCCATGGTCTTGCCATATTTATTTTTTATTAAGAAGAAACAAATAAATTTCATTTTTAAAAAAATAGGGGTTTCTACAAGAAGGAAAATGAGCTTCAGCCTCATGGAGGTCTGCGTGGCTCAGTCCGCTAAGTGTCCAGCTCTTGATTTCTGTCAGGTCATGATCTCGAGGTCATAGGATCAAGCCCTGCATGGGGTTCCATGCTCAGGGAGAGTTTGCTCCTCTCTCTCTCTCTCTGACCCTTGCCCTCTGCCCCTCCCCTGGCTGCACACATTCTCTAAATAAACAAATAAGTGGTTTTAGGTTTTAATATCACAAACTTATGCTGTTTCTGCAAATGTTTAGACCAACTACAGAATTATGACAACTGTATTATAAATAAATAATATAATATAATATAATATAGTATCTTTTTTTAAAGGCATCTTAAGGAGCCCCTTCAGCATCATGACAAATATGAGCTCTTTACTAGACACTTAAAATCAGAGTAATATAGGGGCCTGGATGCCACCATAGGAACAAGAAAGTGTTCATCAAGACCTGATAGAATAATAAACAACCAATCAAAAAAGAAAAAAAAAAAGGCAGGAAATCACAGAAAAAAATACAAATAGCTAATAAAAAATAGAATAAATGTATCAACCTCCCAGTACTTTGGGAAATGCACCTACAAGCACAGGAAAATATTCAGCATGAGATTGGCAAAATTTTAAAATACTACTGATTTCTAGAATTTAGGAGGAAACATTCTCATCCTTTTTTCATATGAACATCAAAATTGATATCTCCGCTTTTAAGCAGGC
This sequence comes from Spilogale gracilis, assembly GCA_004023965.1. Lineage (NCBI taxonomy): Eukaryota > Metazoa > Chordata > Mammalia > Carnivora > Mephitidae > Spilogale > Spilogale gracilis. The sequence continues at coordinate 139,856 of PITA01001044.1, read as the reverse complement.
GATTTGATGATACTAATCAAAATTTAAATATCCATCCCCTAATTATAAATGTCTATCCTACAACTGACAAATGTGGAAGAATGTTAATCCAACAAGACTTGCAATGGCAAAAAGAAAAAAACACTGATACAATATAATCAACCATTAACAGGAAAATAGATAAAGTATAGCACTAATTTCATCAGTACAACAAATGTTATTATGAAGCTAATAAAAAGACTGGGATAGGAAGCCTTGTGATGGCCTGGAAAAATCCTAACATACTGTTAAGTGAAAGATGCAAGTACAGAACAATAGGATTGGCCTGATTCAATTCACTTTTAAAACTAGGTATTTGTATATGTGCGTGTATCAGTATGCAAAGAAAAGCATCAGGAAGGACATATGTCAGTCATACTGCTAAAAGTAGTTAATCCTGGGTGCCTGGGTGCCTCGGATGTTTAAGCATCTGCCTTTGTCCCAGGTCAGGATCCCAAGGGCTCAGGGCTCATTCCCTGCTCAGTAGGGGTTCTGCTTCTGCCTCTCCCTCTGCCTCTCCCCCTGCTTGTGCTCTCTCTGTCTCTCTCTCAAATAAATAAATGAAATATTTTTAAAAAATTTAAAAACTAGTTAATCCTAAAGAGAAAACTTGAATTGGAGGTAAAGTTGGGGTATGGGAAGGTTTTCACTTTACATATTTCTGTATTATAGGATTTTTTACAAAAATATGTTTTGTGTGTCATTTAAGTAAAAGAAACATTTTAATGTTCAGTTTTAGAAACTGATCAGGCAAAGCACAGTGAATTTAATGGTTCATTTTGAAAATACCAAAATAAACTATTCTTAGTTTATACCTGAGTTCATAACTGTATACTGACACTCCCCACCAAAAAAAGCATCAAAAAGTAAAATAGACAAAAAAAAAATTTTAAGATTTTATTTATTTGACAGAGAGAAACACAGCTAGAGAGGGAACACAAGCAGGGGAGTGAGAGAGGGAGAAGCAGGCTTCCCGCCGAGCAGGGAGCCCGATGTGGGGCTTGATCCTGGGACTCCAGGATCATGACCTGAGCCAAAGGCAGATGTGTAACAACTGAGCCACCCAGACGCCCGTAAAATAGACAAAGTTTTTAAGATATCAAGACAAAAATACTTTTGAACTGAGAATGTCTGAAACAAGAAAAGGCATTTCTTAGTTCCTTTCCAGAACACAGAAATACAGAAATACAGCAAAATGAAAGTATATTGATAATAAAGAAATAATTCCTCCTAGCTCTTACTTAAAACTCATGTCCTTTTAATTGCTACCCTTAGTTACTTGCCATAGAAAATGTGATTGTTTAGAATCTTGTTTGACTGTTTCCTTCCTGGAATCCACTGATTTAGAGGACCTCCTTGAAAAGAACCTTTTTTTTTTTTTTTTTTTTTTTTTTTTTTTTTTTTTTTTTTTTTTTTTTTTTTTTTTTTTTTTTTTTTTTTTTTTTT
>PITA01001044.1:109152-138292 GCA_004023965.1 Spilogale gracilis | reverse complement strand
TTTTAAAAAAACATCAAGACAGCAGAAAAATTTCTATTCATGGCTAAATAGATGGATGCACAGACTTATATTTATATAAAAGAAGATGACAGATGTTTCCTGGGAGTCTGTTGTATACTAACTCAATGTGTTGGAGGAGCACAAGTGTTAAGAAATTGATATACAAAACAAGAAGTTTCTTCCCACAAACATCGTCTGATAAAGGCAGCTCACCAACCAGTCTTTGTTTAGAGAGCAACACTTCCATTACCCTTAATTACTTACCCCTGTACTTGTAAATTGAGGGTCCCTGCAGAACACACAGCATTTCTATTAAACGTAATTACCTTTCCCTTCATCGTCCCTCAGAGAAATGTCACCACCCAAAAATGCAGTTTCCCAAGGAAGCAAACTTCTAAGACGCATCTCTCCACACGACACTCCGTCCTTCCCCAGATTCTCTGCTGCTCACAAAGAAATACCCAGCCAGATTATTTACTGTCTTAAACTGGCCACCTCCTTAAGAAAGGGAGCTCTTCAGGTGCGGCTCAGAACAAATCTGTAAATGTCATCTGCATCACCTTGTGGGAGAAAAGAGAACTTAACTTGGAGGCCCAATGAGATTCCACTTTGATGTCTATTAACGCCACTGGAGAATGCCAAGAAGGACCGCTGGAGATTAATTACTGACCCTCACTATGGTAGGGCTCCAAGTACTGCTGGGTAAGACGTTAGGCCTTTCACACACCACCAACACACACACACACACACACACACACACACAGCATGGTGGCTAATCAATAGGATTTAGTTACCAATACAAATAAAAAGAGAAATAAAGAGCTTTGTGAAGTCTTTGTCTTCTCTGGAGGCATCTGCTTTTCTTTTTCTCAGGCGCATGAAAAAGCCAAGGGGAGAAAGCTAACATCAGAAAGAGGGTAGAAGCAACTTCCCTCTTCATTTAAGCAAATAAAAGTCTTATTTGAAAGACCCAATGTGTCAATCCCTTGTCTTGTCATTTAACATGGGGTTTCCTGATGGTTGGGAAAGAGCTGTTCTGCTCTCACCTGAAGGTTGTGGTGGGAGCTTAGGCACCAGGTGAGAATTCTTCTAGCCAGATGAGGCTGCTGAGGGGCTATCTTGTAAGGAGTGTGTGTGTGTGTGTGTGTGTGTGTGTGTGTGTGTGTGTACAACTTACACATGCTTGTTGAAAAGGTATTTTTTCTTTAGGTTTCTAGAGCAAGAGGGTAAAAAGAAATTAAATAGACCAGACTGATAAAGAAATCATTATGTATAACTAAGTAAAAGAGACTAAACCATAAGCTCTCTGGGGTGCCTGGGTGGCTCAGTCATTAAGCGTCTGCCTTAGGCTGAGGTCATAATCCCAGGGTCCCAGGATCAGGCCCCTATCAGGCTCCCTGCTCAGCGAGAAGCTTGCTTCTCCCTCTCTCACTCCTCCTGCTTGTGTTCCCTCTCTAGCTGTACTTCTGTCTGTCAAATAAATAAATAAATAACCATAAACTCTCTGAATGAAGTATGTATGCATTTTTATTTCTATTGCCCAAGATCTGCCACAGTGGGGCACCTAGTAGGTATTCCACTGACACATTTTTATTAGTTATATCAAAGTACTAAGGAACACTGAGAAATCTGAGAGTAGGTCTTAAATAGAAGGCCGTCTGATGCCTCAAGTGCCTCAAATATGCATAACCTCATTCAATTAACAGCTATTGTGATCACACTATAATCTAAACCAGCAGGGGTTGGAGTGGGGCAGGTAGTATACTATGCATTTATTCCACTTATTTAAACAGAAAAAAAAAACCACGGGAAATGGAGTTGGGGATATAAAATTTTATGTGAGATGTACTCAGAGCAAGGACATTTTGCAAGATTTTTAGGATAGAACATGGATTAGTGACAAACACGGGGATCAGCATGATATTTACACAGCACATAAGAAATGTTATACATACTTTTCACATAGAATTCTAAAAGCTATGAGATTGGTCAAAATACTTTCAGGCCTTTCTCCCTGTGATGCTGATTCTCACAATAACATTTTCTTATAATGACTTCTGTCCTTTCCTCCTCAACTTAGTGGCTCCCTCAGAAGAATCTTAGTACTTCTTCCTAAAATAGCCATTTTGATATACGTAATTCTCCAAAATGCTTCCAAATAGTGGAGAAGAGAGCAAGAACATTCTAAGTGCTAAGGAGGTTAATCCTTAGAGCAGCAGAAACAAATAAAACAAGAATTGGCATGAACATATGCTTAAAACTCAAACACTTGGCCAAAGTAATCTATTCCCAAAAAGATTAGATTTAGCAATTTTCTCTACTTACACACTCATTTCCTGTGTGTTCTCAGCTGCAAAATAAAAGGTCTTGATCTGTGGATGGCTGATCTTAAAAGCACTTGAAGGGGGAAAAACACAGACACATTAAAAATTAGAAGTTAATGTAGTTGTCAATGAGTTTAAAAGGAAATCAAATACAAGTGTGGAAATTCATCTGCTTTCTTTGTAAATTTACAAAAAATACATCAGTTACATCAAATACCCATTGCCTCATCTCTGTTTCACGTAGAGAGCATAGAATTAATTTAAGATGTTGAGACATCTATGGGGCGCCTGGGTGGCTCAGTTGGTTAAGCGACTGCCTTCAGCTCAGGTCATGATCCCGGAGGCCCGAGATGGAGCCCCGCATTGGGCTCCCTGCTCAACAGGAAGCCTGCTTCTCCCTCTCTCACTCCCCCTGCTTGCATTCCCTCTCTGGCTGTGTTTCTCTCTGTCAAATAAATAAAATCTTTAAAAAAAAAAAAAAAAGATGTTAAGACATCTAGAATAGGGCTGAGTCGTGGCTAATCGATAGTATCTATTTAAAACATACGGGCATATTCTTTTATTTTCATTTAGTCAGTGATTTGCTAGAAAGGGCCAATAAATTAAAATTTACAGTCTCAGAGGTATCCCTTAAATACCTAAATCATTAAAGCAAAATATTTATTCCAATTCAATCAAATACATATAAGAATGTTATGTGCAGAAACATAATCAATATAGAACTTCCACACTGTGACAACACATCAAAAACTTTATCCAAGCCGCCCTCTATGAGTAAAGGAAAAATATACTTATTTTCAACTTAAAAAGAAAAGTATAAAACACTGAAGATTAGCACACTATGAAATGTTTCCCCTTTATCATGAGACCAGAAGTCTTGCAGTCTGCAGTTACAGGCCAGTGTTTTGGTAAATAGCCGGTTTGGTCAAAACCACAAAATTCAACACAACTTTATGTGTCACTGGATATGTACAGCAACATTAGAGTGGCAGGGACTTAAAGCTAATACCATGTTATTCATTGCCTTAGAAAAATCTAGGGGCGCCTGGGTGGTTCAGTTGGTTGGGCGACTGCCTTCGGCTCAGGTCATGATCCCGGAGACCCGGGAAGGAGCCCTGCATCAGGCTCCCTGCTCGGCGGGAGGCCTGCTTCTCCCTCTCTCACTCCCCCTGCTTGTGTTCCCTCTCTGGCTGTGTTTCTCTCTGTCAAATAAATAAAATCTTTAAAAAAAAAAAAAAGAAAAATCTAGTCAGGGAACCTGGGTGGCTCAGTCGTTAAGCATCTGCCTCTGCTCAGGTCATGATCCTAGAGTCCTGGGATGGAGCCACAAAAGCCAGTAGCCTGCTCAGTGGGGAGTCTGTTTCTCCCCCTCCCCCCTCACTCATTCTCTCTCTCTCTCTCTCTCTCTCTCTCTCTATTTCTCTCAAATACATAAATAAATATTTTTTTTAAAAAAAGGGAAGAAAATTCTAGTCAATTGCCGCTACTCGTCACATAGGTCAGTAGGGAAATAAATGCCTTTCTGATAAAACAGGAAAAGATGTCAAAGGCAGAAGAAGAACCACAAGAAAAAGGTGAAGAGGGCACATTTGCAAAATGTGCCTGGATCCTGTCACAGAAAGAACAGGTGAATGGGAATACAGTTGGCTGATCTAGAGCAGCTCTCCTGTGAGTTCCAGGCAAGCTCAGACTCTCCGGGCTGTTCCCGTCTCGGGGACCAGAAACAGGCGCCTGTTTTTGGTTCTTGTCTGTTCTCAAATCTTTGGGATTTAAATTATATCAGGGTTTAATCCCAAGCGTAAGATATCTCAGAGAATGCTATTTCGAGGGTGACAATGTTATGAACTGAGAAAAAGAAACCGGTCTTGTTGTAGAGTTGCAGCTCCAGAAAGCCGTACTGAACTAGTCATTCTCTTTGCCAACAAAATATCTGGACATCTGATATCCTAACCAATCCTGGATGGGGGCTTGTTTCTCATTCTATCTCAGTCACGGCTGTCAAAAACATGCCGTGCCAAAGCTCCATGGGGTTTTAAAATCCATCTGTTCCACAACATGAAATTCCAGAAAACAAGAGGTTAAAAGCTTATACTGCTGTTTAGGACGCCAACCCATAAAATTCAAGATTCTCAAACATGGGGGTGTTCTTCACGAACTTCCAAATAACCACATCACTCAAGAAACTAAAAATATAAAAGGATGATATTCTGGCTCAGGGCTTTGTGGAAAACGATAGACAACTTACTGCTTTTTCTTGCATTCAGATGCTCTCTCCACAGTGAAATCAGGCAGGTTGACAAATCCATCAGCCTTCTCTGCCTGAGAAAAATACACACAACAGCTATGAATAAGTGAGTCAATCCTAGCAGTAAGTTTAGAAAGATGATATGCATTGAATAAAGATCATATAATAAAATGAAAGGGAATCAAAATATACCTCCCTGAATTAGCATTGGACTTATCCAGATACATATTTTATGAGAGAAATTAATATTCTCCTGGCAAGTCATCTGGAACCTTTCCATGAGAAGTGACATGACACAGTTTAGGGATGGCCAAGGTATGGCATGTATAGGACTTGGCCTGTCCCCTTCCTGTCTCCCTGGAAATTACCAGCACTAAGCCATCAGAGCTCCACACCCTGCTGAGTTAGTAGGCATCGTCAGCATCATTCTCATCTACAGCAAGTAGCATGTAATTATCATTATCTAATTACCATCCAACATATGGTGGACAGAGGCCGGATTTTGGAGTCAGCAAATTAAGGTTCATATCATAACATATCTAACAAGTACTGGTTGTTTGAAGACTTAAATGAGCTCAGATAAATAAAATGCTTAATGGATACTCAACAAATAATAGTTCTTCTCCCATGTCTGGAGGCAGTTCTGCAGGGATTAAACTACAGAGCCATATCTTGGAAAATCTCAGTTCCATAATCAATTCCTAGGTGGCCTTTCTACAAAGAAAAGACTGCAGAAAAAAATGACCCTTTTAAATATCGCATGAATGTTCCTTCAAAAAACCAAAAATTCTATAGGAAATGTAATTATCATTCTACCTCTCTGAGAATTTATTAACCTTTATGGATAAAATACAACTGAACCACAAGGAAGCTAGACTGTTTGTCACTGATAGAACCTAAATCTTCTTCTGTCTACATTGGTATCTCTGACTAGAGAAATACAGTCCACTAGATTAATCATAAATCAATCAGTGGCTAATGGGAGATGAGTAAAAAAATTGATTTTAAAAATACAATCTTAATTTTAGACATCTACTAGCTATTAACTTAGCGTCATGGGTCCTCTTTCTTCCCTTCATTATTCTTCAACTCTTTCCTTTATTCCCAACCAGAGTGCATCTCCTACTCTTTCTTCAGAAAAGTTAAACTGAAGCATTCAAACCTATGCCCGTCCCATCCTCCCTCTCCTGCATGAGTTAATCTATCCAAACTCTTCATTTGAAATACTCTCCTTTTATAAGGCTCAAAACTCAATTCTAAAGGGAACTTCCTTCTTAAAAAATGATGTATATATATTTTATTTCATCCCACTCACTATCTCTTGACGAATTGTTTACTCATCATTTCACCAATCTTATCTCAAAAAAAATGTAAAGTGCTTAAAGAACATAGACTGTGTAAATAAACTTTTTCTATAATGTACAATGCTTCCTACATATTTTAACAGTATTTATAAAGGTATAATTTGAAAAACTGTTAAGCTCCAGCAATTCTACTCCTAGATACATACCCAGAAAAAGCAAAAACAGGTACCCAAATAAATATATGACTGTGTATATCCACAGAAATATTACTCACAATAGCCAAAAGGTAGAAACAGTCCCACCAACAGGGGAATCGATAAATAAATTATAGTACACCCATACAATGGAAGATTCACCCATAAAACCAAATACAAAGTGAAAGAAGCCAGACACAGAACATCACACATTATATGATTCCATTTATGTGAACTATCACGAATAGATAAATCCACAGAAACAAAACACAGAGGAGTGATGGCCAGGCGTTGGGGAAAGTGGGGAAGAGGGACCTATTTAATGGGTATGGTTTTCCTCTTGGTGGACTGAAAATATTTGGAACTAGACAGAAGTGGTGGTTGTGCAACATGGTGAGTGTACCAATGCCACGGGATCGCTCACTTTAAAATGGATAATCTTGGGGCGCCTGGGTGGCTCAGTCAGTTGAGCATCTGACTCTTGATTTCAGCTCAGGTCATGACCTCAGGGTTGTGAGATCAAGCCCGAGTCAGGCTCCGCGCTAGGCATGAAGCCTGCTTAGGATTCTCTCTCTCCCTCTCCCTCTGTCCCTCCCTCCACTTCCTCTTAAAAAAAAAAAAAAAAAAAGAGGGCGCCTGGGTGGCTCAGTGGGTTAAAGACAGCCTTCAGCTCCGGTTATGATCTCAGGGTCCTGGGATCGAGGCCCACATCCGGCTCTCTGCTCAGCAGGGAGCCTGCTTCCTCTTCTCTCTCTGCCTGCCTCTCTGCCTACTTGTGATCTCTCTCTCTGTCAAATAAATAAAATCTTTTTTAAAAGTTTTAATATATAAATAAATAAAAAGAAAAAATGGATACTCGTGAATTTCACCTCAATTAAAAAACATAATTTATGTTAAGCTAAAGTATTTTTATGTAAATTTCTATAATTGTGTAAGAAAGAAAACAACTTATATTCACCATTTGCTTCTATTTCCTTCCCTCATTCATTGCTATGACCACTGTTCCATAGAAGATGTAGTCACATGAACCTCAATGAGTTTCATGTTGCTAAATCCCATTAGCCCCTTTCTTTGGTCCCCACTCAACTGAACTCTAGTAACTGATATTAAAGCTCAAGGTCTACCTCCAGAAATACCTCATTTCTTGCTTTTTTGACATATTCCCACTGCTCCCTTTCTCCTCCAACTACTCCTTGCTTGCTTTCACAAGGTCCTCTTCTCTTGCCTGTTTCTTAAACGTGTTTCCCAGACTTCCAAACACAAACCTAATGTCTTCTCATTCCAATACTCTCTGTGGGGGACCATCTGCACAGTCATGGTTGCATGTATCTCCACAGTAACACACCTATTCAAAATCTATACCTCAAACTGGGATTTAATCCTGAGCTCCTGTCACAGAGATCCAAGTGCCTGTGGTACGTGTTCGCATGAGTATTACATAGGTTCCCAGCTACAGCTTGAATATTTGTATCCACCAACCCCCAAACCCTATTCTGAAGCCTGAAGCCCCAGGAGGTAGAGCCTTTGAGAAGTAATTCATTTTAGATGAAGTTATGTAGGTGAACCCCCCCCCCCATGATCAGATCAGTGCCCTTATAAAAAGAGGAAGAGACCACCAGGGTCCCCCACCTCACTCTCTCCTCCAAGTAAGCAAAAACAGCAACCACTTGCAATCCAGAAAGAAGGCCCTTACCAGACAGAGTGTGTTAGCACCTTGATCTTAGACTTCCCAGCCTTCTGATTAATGAGGAATCAATGACTATTGTTTAAGCCACCAGTTGAAGATATTTTGTCACAGCTGTACAAAGGAAGACACTCCCCAAGAGTGACAAATCCAACCAAACTTACTATCTTATTCCACAAAACACCTGCTCCTCTTTCTCCTATGTTCTCTACTTCACTGAATGGTATCACTTTCAATCCTGTTGTCAAAAAAGGAAATGTGGCAGACATCTTTGACTCTTCCTTCCCCTTCTCGACATACAGACAAGTCATCATGGAGATGTATCACCACTGCCTCTGTCTCAGGATTCTTCCACACACCACCTAGCACCTCCTTCAGCTTACCACTGATTCTCACCTCACTTACTGTGAAGTCTGGCAAGCCATTTTCAATCTTCCTCTAATTTTGTCCTTTCCTCCAATTTGGCGTCCAAATCACAGTCAAAGCAAATTGTGGCTCCTTGAACACACTTCAGGTCACTTCTCTCATTAAAATCCCGCACAGTTCCCAGTGGCCCTTGGACCAACTCTGAGTGTCTTAGCAGAGCAGGAAGACCCCTCATGATCAAGCCCTGCTTAATTAGACCATTTCATCTCCCCCCTCACTCAACCAAAAATAAAGGAAACATTCAAAGAAAGAAAGAACTATACTTCTATTTGAACTGAATTAGAATTGACACCAAATTTATGGCATTATTATTCTGTAGACAATTTATTTTCAGAACAAAGAGCCCATCTTAGATAAAAACAATTTAAAGTCAATCAACAAAAACTGAAATAAAAAGAAATTCTAAATCTTCACTTGGGTAGAATTTTTTCTGCACAACTGAAACGGCTGACAGTTCTTCAACTAAGAACCAAAATGAATTTGAGTAAAAGATACCTTAGATTTTCCTCAGTAAACCTTTCCCTCATTAACAAAGGCATTTTTTCATTATACCAAAGACATTCAAGCTGTATTCAAAATCACAGATAACTGTGTCAAAATTGCCTTTGCTTATTTGACTTGCAAAAATGCCATAAAAATGACAATCACATTGGGAAAATCCTAAAGGAATGACAGTTTTCTCCTCTTCCTCCTCCTTCTATTCCTCCTACCCCCTCATCCCTTGTTCCTTGTTATATTAACCAAGATAACTTTTCTCGAATGTATCCTTCCTCCTCAATAATTCCTAACTTTCTGAAAAGTTACTTGAAAGTTCTGCATCTGTACCTGAAATTTTCCCTCTGTATCCTAATATAATGAAATCTTGTTCTCTTGGGGTGCCTGGGTGACTCAGTCAGTTAACTGTCTAACTCTTGATTTCAGCTCAGGTCATGATCTGAGAATCATGAGAACAAACCTCACACTGGGCTCCATGCTCAGCTGGGAATTTGCTTGGGATTCTCTCTCTCTCTCTCTTTGTCCCTTGCCCCCCCTCCTCCATTCTTGTGCTCTTCCGTGTCTGTCTCTCTCTCTCAAATAAATAAATAAACCTTAATAAAAATCTTGTTCTCTTGCTAGAGGTATCAAAACATCATTTGGCCATTGTGCAACCATGTCCCACCAAGTCTATCTTAAATTCTGAAGTGAGACAATGCTATTCCACTTCTGGGATAATGGCCAACAATCTCAAAGATACTCTGACTCATACATGAGTCCATACACTTTCCCCAGAAACTTTGATTTCGTTCATCTCAGTGGGATCCCATCTTCAGCTGCTGTATTAGACAGCATTAAATACACGATTTTTATCAAAACTGTTAGTGTTACATATTCATTTATTCAATAAATATTTATTATGTACATTCTTAGTCTCATGCTCTGTGTCAAATATCTGAGGTATATCAGGGGACAAAGCAGACAGAGAGCTCTACCTTTGAAGGGAAGACAATAGATCAACATATAAACACATTTACCAACATAAATTACATAGCCCATCGCAGGAAATAATTGCTATGGAAAAAAGATAAAGTTGATCAGAGTAAAGAGGTTCTGACTATAAGCAGGGCAGTTGCCCTTCTGCTCTGCGACTTATAATGCCTTTGCAAATTTACTCCCCTTACTCCCTCAACTTGGGTGTGACCTTCTCCAAAACTTTCCCCCTGTTCCTCTAAGCCTAGAATAAATGTCTTCCTCTTTGTGCCCAGAGGCAGGCTTTCCTTCTGTACTTCCTTTCCTGTATTTAGTTATCTGACTATTTCTGTTTCTCCAATAGACTGTGAGTACTTCAAAGGAAATGATTTTGTCATTTATTGTTATATCATTAATAATTGGGACAATGTAGGCATTCAATACATGTGAAATTTAAAAAAAGGAGTTTTATGAATGAATGAAAGATTGGAGAATTGTCTTTTTCCTCCAACAATAAAGAAAGTGTGAAAATGAGATGCCGAAGCCACTTTGGAAAACTGTTTGGCAATTTCTAAAACATATTATTACCATACAACCCCACAATTCCACTCCCAGGTATCTAAACGAGAGGAAATGAAAGCTTATGCCCACGCAAAGATGTGCATGCAAATATTTGTAGCGGCATTATTCATAATAACCCAAAACTGGAAACAATTTAAATATCCATCAACGGGTAAATAGTGTGGTCTACTTATACAATGGAATATTGTCTAGTGAGCTATCGACATTTGCTAAAAGATGGATGAACCCTGAAAACATGATGCTGAAAGCCAGAAATAAGAAACCACATATTACTTATGATTCCTTTATGTGAAATGTAGAGAAAAGGCAAATCTCTAGACACAGAAAGTAAAAATAGTGGGGTTGACTGGAGTCAGGGTTAGAAATAAAGATAAACTGTGAATGGGCATGAAGTATTTCATTGATGTCATGAAAATTATTTAAAACTGATACATTATGATAGCTTCATCACTCAGTAAATTTACCAAAAAGTATTGTATTATAAATTTTAATAGGGTGAGCCTTATGATCTGTCAAATATATTTCAATAGACCTATTTTTAAAAATATACGATTCAAGGAAAGTTTGGAAAATAGAAAACCGTAATGAATTTCCCCCTTTGGCTATCAGTAAGACTTGAAAGAAGGTAAATATGAGGTCTCAATGCTCCCATTGGTGACTCTATGATTTGTTTAAACTTTAGACAAAATTGGCTTACTATTTTCCATATTGTAGGGCTTAAGCTAAATTATGGATTCAGTTCTGGACTATAGGGATTTTAGAGACAAAGATATTTTATATAGAATTTGCCACACTTTGGACGTGTTTTTGAAAATTAACTGAATGGGACATCAAATTTTAATCTTTAAAGGCAAACATCAGTATCCTTTGCCATCAATAATGTTTGCCTCTTTTACACTGCAAATACCTTTCAAAATAGACAAAATGACTTCCTAAGTATCTACAGATACCAGAAAGGTAGAAAAACAGACCTAGAAAAATAAGAGTGATATATATATTCCAGAGTAAGTAGGTTAAAGAAGACCAAACCAGAAACAAAGGAAGTGTGATATAGGAAACTGTTATATGTTTCATGGTTAAAAATAAAAGGTATAATTATCTCTCTATTCTCGATGGAGTCATAGTTCTCTTATTCTAAGAAACCTGATTTTATACACTTCAATAAATCTGAAATCAAAAAGCACCTTAGAATCTATATGTATTTTTAGTGCTTCATTTCCCCAAAAAACCTGATATTAAATAAATTATAAGTCTTTAAATGAATAGAATCTTAAATTGGAGGGAAAAACATAGTTTAGAAAACAAACTGTTTCTTTGTAAGATGTTTTTGTGTTTATATCTGCATATAGATTTAACATTCTTATAATGAATTGAAATAAATGTAAGTGAGGTTATCCAGTGAATATCAGAAACAGGAGGAAATGCGAAGCTTCACTTTCTCCAAATAAACCCATGGTTTGCTCAGTTCTGCCCTGAAATCCCCAGCATGCTGGTAACAGTCAAAATCTAAGCTCTAAGCAGAGCCATCCTTTCTCATGTTATCCTCAACAGTTGGTACTAAGTCCTCATGGTACACACAGACTTGTGACCACGTAGAAATCTGAATTATAGTCTCTAAAATACAAACCAATATGGAAGAAAAGAAAAGAGAACCTACAATCAATTGCAAACGCTCTAGTTCTACAGAGAAACAGTCATTCTCATACACGGCTGGTGGGACAGGATGGAACCCAATGAGAGGAAACTGGGCAGTAACTGGCCAAACTGCATTTACCCCCTGACCCAGAAATCCAACTTCTAGGATCTGTCCTAAGTATAAATTATGTGTAGTAACTTGTGCGTGGCAGTGTTACTTGCAATAACAAAAGAATCCAAATGTGTATCATCAGGAGACTATTGAATACACTGTGGCATCCACAGGTAATGAATAACTCTAAAACATGACATAGAGAGAGAGAGCAACCTCCCAGACACAGTAAGAGAAAAGGTAAGGTACAGGATGGCAGATTTTACGCAGTATGCAAATTTTATGTACAAAAAGAGATAGGAATGCCTCCGCATACATACCTGCATATATTTGTGGAAGGAAACCATGCAGGAAATGCAAGCACAAAAGGAGGGAGGAAACAAGGTAGAGAAATGAGAGGAAGACTTACCTGCTTGTAATTTGTTGCACAGTTTTGACTTTGGAATTAGCTAGATGATTTATATTTTTTGGAAAAAAAAAAAAAACCTTAAAAAAATATAGAAGCAATTCCTAAAAACAAATGAACCTAACTGAATCTAAACATGGTGATGTCACCCCACATAGATTATCATACTTACTCCAAGAGACCTCAGGGCCCAGAATTTTGACTATACATAGTTGGTGGAACATAGGCTAAGGACTTTTAGTAGAAACTTGTTATTTTTTTAGTTAGTTTTAAGTAGTTTCTTTCGACATTCCCCTCACACATGAAAGAATTGCTTGGAACCCAAAGGCTCCCTCATCCTCTGCTCGTGCTAGAGGCCACCATGCTGTTCTGTTCTGATAAGCAGCTCATCTCCCTCTTCCTTTCAGAAAAGGAAATGCACACACATTCTGCAACTATTACCTGGACCCACAGGCAGAGAGCTGAGCTTATTAGCACTGGGCTGTGACAAGCACTGCAAGAGAAGCAAGAAAAATGTTTGCCTTTGTATTGTCTTCCTCTCTTGTAGATTTGCCAACCAGGCCTGACAGTCATGAGGACTGAAATCCTGTTAAGGAACATGATAAACTTGAAAAACATCCAATAATAGCTCACATTTACTGAGCGCTAAGCATAGGTCATCAGGGTACTACCGTCTTAGCCAGCAGAGGGAAATTATGACATCTGAGCCCAGAATTCATGAAACTGATTGGTTTTTAATAGCGTCACCAAACCAGGTGGGCATCATAAAAATGGAAAGGTTATGGAGTTATTGTTAAAGAAACAGTACTCAGACCAGAACCCAGAAATCAGTTAACTAATTCTGAATATGAGATCGAACAGTCCCAACCGGAAGCTAAAACAGAAGAGAATCTACAGTCGATGAATACACCAAAGAAGACTTGGAATTGGAGTATTTCAAGGAAAGCAACTGAGTGTGTGATCTTAATCTCCCGGATCACTGCCCACACAGTGAAAAAGCAGATATAACCAGACCGAGGCTAACTAGAGTTAACAAAGAGGCACGTCGTACTGTAAAATCGTTAAAGTTATAAAAATTTAAGATTAAGACATCTGAAGGAAGCAGACCACAGACCACTTGTAGCAGATGCTGTGGGTAAGCCAGCCATGTGCTCGCTCCTTACCGCCAGGCAAGGCTGCCCAGACTCCCCACGGACACGCCTGTACCTCTCTGTGGGAGGGCTCCTCTGGCTGCCAGATTCCACCTCTCCACCTGTGTGGAGGTGCTGGGGAAGCACTGGCCTCAGGATGAGCCCTCTAGCTGTGACTGATAGGACTCAGTGTTTAAGTACCCCAGGTCCGGCCACTCGGGTGGGAAAACTCAGAGGTGCATGTTCAGAGTTCCCCAGCAGAACTGGGCTTCAGTCCCCCAGTCATAATTTGCCCACAAAGGAGAGTTTTACCAGCTAACTTTCCACCCTGTCCCACTTCCCTATTCCCTTACAAACCAAGTATATCTGGTATCACTTCCCAAATACACTACTTGTACCCAAATCCCCATTTCAGGGTCTGCTTCTGGGGGAAATCTAAAACAAGATGCCATTTCTCTTGCAGAAATGTTTCTACTCATGGCTCCTATTCATGAACAGCCCAAGTGCTTGACATCATAATCCCTCTTTATTATTTCCTCCTGAGTACCACCCAAGGCCATGACTACCTCACTATTGTATTAGGTCACATTTCACTGGTGAATAAGAAGTGACTGACATCCTTCTGTGACTTGTAAATCAGCCCTCCTAGTTAGTATTCTTACTATCTTGTTCCATTCTCCTTTTATGGAATCATACTTTAAATTAAATTAAATTACTAGTGAACTTTCTGGTAGTCTGACATATGAAGATAGTTATCGCCTTCTGAAATATCATTTTAAAAACAATTAAGATGGAAACCTCACCATATAAAAGAGTCTATGCTATTATTCTCTGTAATATAAAATGCTGAACACACAAGCCCTTCATGATCTGGCTCTGTCTACATCGAGTCTCACTCTTCAGAAGCCTTAAAACCCGAGAAATAATTTCACCTACATAGGATTGGTGTCAAGGAAGGAAGGAGGAAAGGAGGAAGGGAACAAGGGAAGAAGAAAGAAAGAAAGAAAGAAAGAAAGAAAGAAAGAAAGAAAGAAAGAAAGAAAGAAAGGATGGGTGGAAGGGAGGGAGGGAGGAAAGAAGGAGGGAAGAAAGAGAGGAAGGAGAGAAAAAAGAAAGCACTACATAGGAAGAAAAGTTTTTAAATGAATATGAAGAAATTTGATGACATCTCACTACTACAGAATAAACTGCGTATCCTGTTATCTAATAAACATTATCTACCATCCATGGTTAGAGTAAGAGTGGGGGAAGAGTAAATAAAGGAATACCATTCAGGAAAATTAAAAATCTGGTGCATTCTCTTTCAAAATTAGAGATTTAGGAGAAATAAAAAATAAGGTTGGTTCTTTTAAAATCACAGTCAGTATAATGCATAATTTTGTCTTCACACAATGTATATGGAATCTTCCAATACTTCATGAACTTTCAAACACATTTAGACTATTCTCATGTGTTTCATGAGTGCCATTAAGGTATGACTTAACCCCAATAAAAATGGGAAAATATATTTCTCCAAAGAGGATGTACAAATGGCCAAAAAGCACGTGAAAAGATAGTCAAGGTTAATAATCACTAGGGAAATGCAAATCAAAATTACAATGAGATAATATTTAACATCATTAGAATGGCTACTATCAAAAAAAAAAGCAGGGGGGGCACCTGGGTGATTTAGTTCAGCATCCTACTCTTGATGTGGGTTCAGGTCAACCTCTCAGGATTGTGAGATCAGACTCCACACTCAGTACAGAGTCTCCTTAAGATTCTCTTGGTCCCTCTCCCTCTGACCTTCCCCCTCACATGATCTCTCTCAAAGAAATAAATAAATCTTTAAAAAATAAATAAAATTAAAATCTAAAAAAATTCAAATAACAGAAAATAACAATTGTGTTCAGGATGTGGAAAAATCGAAACCCTTGTACACTACTGGAGGGGTATGTAAAATAGTGCAGCCTCTATAGCAAACAGTACATCGGTTCCTCAAAAAATGAAAATCGAACTACCCTATGATCCAACAATCCCACTTATGGGAACATAACAACAACAACAACAAAAAACCTGAAAGCAAGTTTTCAAACATGTATACACTAATGCCCATGGCAGCCAAAAGCTGGACAACCCAAAGTGTCCACCAACAGACATGAATGAATAAGCAAAACGTAATATGCACATACAATGGAATTCCAGCCTAAGAAAGTAAGAAAAATACAAGCCAAACTACAACGTGCATGAACCTTGCAGACATTAATTATGCTGAGTGAAACAGACCTCCTCACAGGAGGGCACACACTGTGTGATTCTACTCATAGAAGGGACTGGAGTAGTCAAATTCACAGAGAAGACAGAACAGTGGTTGTCAGGGATGGAGGAAAGGAGAGAAGGTGAGTTACTGTTTCGTGAGCTCAGAGATTTAGTTGTGTAAAACAGAGGATTCTGGAGACAGTTGTATACTAATGTGAAAGTACTTCTTGCCACTGACCCATATCTGCAAAAGTGGTTAATGGGAAATTTCCTGTTATGTATATTTGACTACAAGTCTTCAAAAACAAGATAAATTTAAAATAAATTTAAAACATTTTTTAAAGGTACTACTGCAAAACTTATTATTTGTCAATAAAGGAAAATGCATTTACCACAATAATTTTCAAAAGATTGAAAAAAACAAAAATCATGGTCACTGTGTTGTTAATGAGCACCATCTCTCCTTCATAGGTCAGAGCCAGAAAAGGAAGAAGGCGCAGAGAGAGCAGGTAGTTTGCTTAAAGTGTTAGCTAGCATCAGGGTAGAACCTGTCCTCCTGACTCCACATCCAGGGACAGCTTCCACAAGAGCATGTTATTTCCTTGTGTCTTTTTGAAGATGTTGTTTCAAACATGTTCTCCTAAATTCTAGCCCCTTTAAAAAAATATTCAGTTTTTTAGCGGTGCCTGGGTGACTCAGTCAGTTAAATGTCTGCCTTGAGCTCAGGTCATGATCTCAGTGTCCTGGGATTGAGCCTGGCATCAGGCTCCCTGCTCAGCGAAGAGTCGGCTTCTCCCTCTCCTTCTGCCCTTCCCCCTGCCCCGCTCCTGCAAATAAATAAATAAAATCTTTGAGGCACCTGGGTGGCTCAGTTGGTTAAGTGACTGCCTTCGGCTCAGGTCATGATCCCAGAGACCTGGGATCGAGTCCCACATCGGGTTCCGTGCTTGGCAGGAGGCCTGCTTCTCCCTCTCTCACTCCCCCTGCTTGTGTTCCCTCTCTGGCTGTGTTTCTCTCTGTCAAATAAATAAAATCTTTTTAAATAAATAAATAAATAAATAAATAAATAAATAAATAAATAAAATCTTTTAAAAATAATCAAATTTTTTTCTCAAATAAATAAATAAAATCTCTCAAATAATATATATAAATAAAATCTTTTAAAAAATTCTCTCAAATAAATAAATAAAATCTTTTTAAAAAATAATCAAATTTTTTTTAAATTCCCACTGCATAGTTTCCTTTTGAAATGTTCCTGAAATGTGCTCTAACGGGTACCAAACAGAGTGGCATAATGGCAGATGAGCTCATCAGTTAGCTTTTCTGCAGAAGCAGCTGGGTCCGTGGCCCTTAAAGAAGCTTGCTCCAGAGGGACGATAAATCTGCAAATAATGACTTCTCAGTAAAACCCTCAGCTGCAACCAAAAGTTCAGCTCATCCCATGGGCCACGTGTCATGCTATTGCTTAGGAAATGTACATACAAGTCTCACCACAAAATCAGGTTTTACCTCAATTCTTCAGGTTAGGAACCACTGAGCTGAAAAATCCCCCAGGGCCTTCCAGTTCATTCCTCTGTTTTATAACTTAACATCAACTTTTACACAGAATTAGTAGCACATGTTTTAGAATCTCCAGCACAGGATAGCGCCACTCTCGCCAGAAGAAACCATTTCCTGGGTCTAAAAACCCTTAGCCCCGTTCTTTCACGACCCAAATCACAGTATTATAGAAGCACATTTCATCTAAGCATACATAAAATTGTCTTTCTTTGTGTATTCCTTTGACTCTTTTTTATGTTGTTTTCAGGGACATTTGTTCTTCTCAAAGTTGCCCTGAATTATGTAAAAATACTGTTCTTGGTCGAAGTGTACCTGTAAGAAAATGGATCCATAGAGAGTTACATCACTGACCTAGGGGTATCCCACTTTGTAAGAAACTGCAAGACTAAAAGCCAGGTGATGTTTCTCCCTTAAACCATGCTGGTGAAATCCACCTTCCTGCTGTTTGGCTTAAAGAATTTATGAGTTATAGACACATACATGAGCATGCATGTACGTGTCCACACACATATCAAAATATTTATACTGATATTAATAGTTATCCATATACTAATGGCTATGTAAACATACATATACTCATACATACAGGTTAAAAATATGTATCACCTTATTTTCAAGTTAGAATATGTGTGCTTATATATTCCATCGCCTGATGGCTATTTTAAGAAGTTTTAGAATAAAAAGCATTTCTGATTTTAAAGCCTATGGATTGGTAAATAAACTATTGCATAACTATATGTCTTATAGCTACTAGAAATGATGTGTTGACAATATAATATATTGCTTAGCAAGAAAATTGTTACAGTATTATATATAGTACCATTTTATTTTGGGAAAAAATTGGAAACATATACACCAAAATGTTTAAGGTGATCACCTCGAGGTGATAAGACTGTGATTCATTTAAATAAATAAACAATCTTAATTCATTTATTTCTTTATTTGCCTCATCTCCCTTTTTTATTTTGCTTAATTTTATTTTCTATTTTTTTCTAAATGAACACATATTATTCTATAGGATTTTTATGCATTTTTGAAATTAATTTAAATTTCTAACAAGCAAGAAGATGGATTGTAACAGAGAAAGTAAAACATCGAAATTGTGGAGATGCCTGCAAAAGTCCTGTGAGGAGGGACAGTGCCACATCCCCGAACGGGCCTATCAGCCAATGTGTGAGCTAAGAGGATGGTCCTCTCCTACAACCCACCTATGCCAATTAACTCGGGCATCTGCTTCCAAATCGGTAGTGCCGGAGCATATCACTGCTTTCTGAGAACAAAGCAAAGGAAACAAAGGATCTCACACTCTCAGTGTTTCACAATTGATTATGTAAAGTTTGGACAGATTTTAAAGGAGCATCATATTGGCAACATAAGCCACTGTTCCCACATCATATAAATTGAGCAACAAGAAGTTATTAAAAACAGCCTGCCCCAGATGTAGGCTGAGCTGATCCTAGAGCTTCAGTGGGAGACCACTACTCTAGAAATCCATTCTTGGACCTACCAAGGAAAATAAATGTTAGAACTCAGCGACAGCATCAGAGACAATAAATAAATTAAACTAAAGTCCCCTTTAAAGATCTTTCCCACATGCCTGAAATTTTAACAAGGAAAGTAAGAGAATTCAAAAAGTCTTCAATTATTCTTACATTTAGATTTTCAAGTGGTACCTAAATAATCCTTTTCTCCCGTGAGTTGTCACCTTGAGGCAAACTGCTCATTTACAGCTGCTTAAACATCCTACTTTGCCCTATATAGACTGTCAGTATTAGACCTCCCAATTTCCCCTCTGGGGAACTCTAGAAACTCCAGGAACATATGTTGGCAAAGAGCTCATCAATTTTACACAATTCGTCTGAATTGCCTTCTCTGAAGAAACATTTTTTAAATATTGGAATTTTGTTTGAGATACACTCAGAAGTTGGTTGTTGACTAAGATAATAAATGAAGTTCAAATAAATTACAGTCCCATTATTAATAAAGCCTCTCATTTTGGTATACTCCTGGGAACACACAAAGTGCTCAATAATATACTTTGATTCATTGATTTATATAACTAATTGGTAATTCAGCAATATAATAAGTAATCCACTCAAAAAATACTGGTGTCCACCATGTGCCTACTAGTTCTAGGCTCTAGCGACACAGTTCAAACCAGAAAGGTAAAGAATATACCTTTGGGTGTTTACACTGTAATGGGTAAAAGAAGAAAAAAAGAATACAAGAAGCTCTGATTGAAGTATTCATAAAATTTCTCAGAAATTTTTTCCAATCTATAGTAAACTCATGCAGACATTTTTCCAGAATCTATGCTACCAGGTGATTGCTATTAAAGGTGCTGAAGACTTTGTGCTTTTCCAAGGGAAAATGAACTCATTCTTTACTTTTCCTACCTGAAAAAAAGGCACTTTATATTCACTGAAACTTTCAGAGGAGTTGTCTCACAGAAAGAAAAACTCTGGCTTCCAAGTATCATTTTCTGCAAAAGTAAATTCTGCCTAATGTAAAAACTGTTTACAAATTTGCTGTCGAGATTCTCATAAAACTGATTCCAAGAAAAATCCCTTCCTCTGAAATTCACGAAGTGCACGTGCAGCTAAAGACCAAAAACACATGATACAGACCCAAGGGCTTGAACTGACAGGCATGGGAAACCATTCAGACGGTGAGGGAGGAAAGAGGTCACAGTTGGGCAGGCAGATTGGAGTCTCAAAAACTTAAAAGTCTGCATAATACATATTAAACAGATATTAACCTCAAACCTCATCGGTTCTCATGAAATAAAGAGTTAGCCGATTCCCCTCTTCAATGTGAGGTCCAGGGGCTGCGAGCTTCCCTTGAATTGTTGAAGTAATAGAACCAACAAAATCAATGAAAAGTGATTTAACTACTAAACAATACAGGTTTCTAGTAATTTTATACATAGATCGAATACACAAAACTAAAAGAAACAGTAAAAGACCAAAACAGTAAAAGACAATGAGTCTAAAGGAAATTCACATTTTTAACCATCTTCTTCCTCTATCAATTTTGATATTATTTTCTCAATCTCCCAGGCTCCAAATCTTGGAATCATTCTTATTTTAGCCTCAAATGCTTTTTGTCTTATATCCAAGCACTCACCAGACTTTGCCATTTCTTACTGTTAAACGTGTCCCACATTTTCACCATGTCTACTACAGGCTAGGAGTCCCTGTCTCGGTGCCTGCATTTTGTCATACCTACTAACTGACCTTCTGAAAGCTCCTCTATTCTCCACACATCCCATTTACTATTTCCAGGTTAATATTTTCACTTGCTAATTTCATTAGATCCTTTACAGACTCAAGTAAATGCTGCAAAAGTAAATTCTGCCTAATCTAAAAACTGATTACAACTTTGCTGTCGAGATTCTCATAAAACTGATTCCAAGAAAAATCTCTTCCTCGGAAGAAGAACCTGCAGTGGCTCCCTACTATCTACTGACCCAAATCCACAATCCTGCATGGTGCACTTGATGCCTCCATATACTGGCCCTGTCTCACCTCTCAGTGAGGACACCAAGCAGCCCGGGGAGAAGAGTCTGGTGATGGTATTGGCAAGTAATGTTTTTTAATCCCAGCTCTGCCCTTTACTCCTTATGTGTCTTTGAGCAAGTTACTTAAATTCCCTAAGCTTCAGTAAACTCCCTTGAAAAATAGGAATAATAATATCTGTCTCGGGACACCTGGGTGGCTCATCATGGTTAGAAATAATCTTTTTGGTTAAGCGACTGCCTTCGGCTCAGGTCATGATCCTGGAGACCCAGGATCGAGTCCCACATCGGGCTCCCTGCTCGGCGGGATGCCTACTTTTCCCTCTCCCACTCCCCCTGCTTGTGTTCCCTCTCTGGCTGTGCTTCTCTCTGTCAAATAAATAAAATCTTTAAAAATAATAATAATAATAATAATAATAATAATAATAATATCTGTCTTGCTACGTTATGGGAATTCAATATAATGCCCAACACAGTGGGTTGGCACAGCTCATTTATATTTTTATTCCTTTAGTCATATCATCCCCCTACTGGGATGCCCAACCCCCACCCTTTATTCCTGGGGTGGGGGGGAGCTGTCTTCCAAGGCAGATCTTTAGAGAACCTTCCCCCTGAAAATTTTCTATATTCACCACAATGCACAGAAATAATGGGTTCTGATTGATAAAAACTGTGTTTACCTCATGAAGGAAATATTTGACCAAGGAAATCATCTTGGAAAATCAGCTTGGGAAAGTTTGGGAAAGCTGATTTGGGAAAATCAGCTTGATTTTTTCTTTACAAAATAAAAAAAAAAAGAAAAAGAAAGAAAGAAAGAAAGAAGGAAGGAAGGAAGGAAGGAAGGAAGGAAGGAAGGAAGGAAGGGAGGGAAGGAAAGAAGGAAGGAAGGAAGGAAGGAAGGAAGGAAGGAAGGAAAGGAAAAAAGAAAAGAAAAACATACCTTTTAGCTAGGATAAAAAGAGAAAAAGAGAAACTTCCAGAGATTTAAAAAAAAAAAAAAATCGCTGTGGCATAACTCTCTCACATTTGGCCCAAGCTATTTCCCCTAATCCTAGAATTTACAGAATTCATCTGTACTGCTCAATTCAGAGTCATTTTTTTAACCAATATTTCTTTGATTATGTCATTCCTCTACTAGTCTAGAAGCTCTTAATAGAAGAAATGCAGTCTCTATTTTTTTATTCCTATAATAGCATTTACAACTGTTAGCCCAAATTATTTTTAAGATCTCAGTAATACTGGTAGAAGGATATGTAGGCGGGTGGGTAGGAAGGTGAGTAGGTGGATGGATGATAAACTTTTCATGTTGGGTTCACTTAAAAAGAAAATGTTTTAAATCTATACTCTGTAACTAATATTAAACTCTGCTTTGTTAATTGAAGCCTAAGTTATTTAGGCAATGCCTCCAAGTTGTATGCCATCGTAATGTAAATGTCCCCTTGAGGTATTTTAATAGTCCACACACACTCCTGGATAAAGTAAGAAAATACACTGCTGAGATGAGTAAATGTTCTCTGAATAGAAACATTTCAGAACTACACTAATTTTAAATGGGTTATATAATATGCATTTACTTTATAATCTGTCTGGGGTATAAATAAAATCCAAAATACCTTTCCCAGGGAACTAAGCAGGATTTTAATTAAGAATTCTCAGAAAAGAAAAATAAGTTATAGCAAAAGTAGAAAAATCTAAAACTTTTCTGATGGAGGCATCCTCCATCAGAAAGGATGAATATCCAACTTTTATGCAACATGGACTGGACTGGAAGAGATTATGCTGAGTGAAATAAACCAAGAAGAGAAAGTCAAGTATTGCATGGTTTCACTTACTTGCAGTGCATGAGGGGTAAACTGGAGGACAGTGGGAGAAGGAAAGTAAATGGGAACTAGGGTAATCTAGGGAGGGAAACGAAACAACAGAGACTTTGGACACAAAAACAAACTGAGGGACTTGGAGAGAGGGGGTGGAGGGATGGGAGAGCCTGGTGGTGGGTACTGGGGACACCTAAAGTGTGGAGCACTGGGTGTGGGGAATGGAGAATGATTCTTGGAACACTGGAAAAAACAAAATTTAATAGCAATAAAAAAAAAGAAAAATCTAAAACCTTAAAAATTTAAGATAGTTTCAATAACCAAGTAATACCATCTTAAGGACTTATCTTGTCACTAATTGGTAGTGACATGTCTGAAGGAAAACAGTAACTCGGAACTTTGCTTCTCCTTTGCCAAGAAGTTGGTCCCAAACTTCTGCAGCTGTGTCTGATATCCAGGTGAAGTGCTAGTGCAGGGGCTTTCCCTGGGAAGCCTGCCATCTCCCTTCCTGTGTTTCTACACCCACCCCCCCGTCCGGTGATTTTGATCAACAGACCCTTGTTTACAACCAGGGGACATGGTTAGAAATAATCTTTAAAAATATATATATATGGGGTGCCTGGGTGGCTCAGTTGGTTAAGCAACTGCCTTTGGCTCAGGTCATGATCCCAGAGACCCGGGATCGAGTCCCACATCAGGCTCCCTGCTCGGCGGGAAGCCTGCTTCTCCCTCCCTCACTCCGCTGCTTGTGTTCCCTCTCTGGCTGTGTTTCTCTCTGTCAAATAAATAAAATTTTTAAAAAAAATTTTTTTTTTTTAATATATATATGGTGTGCCTGGGTGGCTCAGTTGGTTAAGCAACTGCCTTCGGCTTAGGTCATGATCCTGGAGACACAGGATCAAGCCCCACATTGGGCTGTCTGCTCGGTGGGAAACCTGCTTCTCCCTCTCTCACTCCCTCTGATGTGTTCCCTCTCCAGCTGTGTTTCTCTCTGTCAAATAAAC
This sequence comes from Spilogale gracilis, assembly GCA_004023965.1. Lineage (NCBI taxonomy): Eukaryota > Metazoa > Chordata > Mammalia > Carnivora > Mephitidae > Spilogale > Spilogale gracilis. The sequence continues at coordinate 114,671 of PITA01001044.1, read as the reverse complement.
AAATAAAATATTTTAAAATATATATATATATATATTTATATATAGGTCCTAATAAAAATGGGAGCAGTTGTGTGGGACCTACTTAGGACCCTGGAGCTCCTCTAGCAAATCTCAACTTGCATCTTTTCCTGTATGTTTGTTTTTTTTTTTAAAGATTTTATTTATTTATTTGAAACAGAGAGAAATCACAAGTAGACAGAGAGGCAGGCAGAGAGAGAGGAGCAAACAGGCTCCCCACCGAGCAGAGAGCCCAATGCGGGCCTCGATTCCAGAACCCTGGGATTAACCTGGTTTAACCCACTGAGCCACCCGGGCGCCCTCCTGTACATATTTTTAAGAATGCAAGTGAAAATCTCTTTACTGGAAAATTACTTTCCATCAAAAGCAGTCTTTACCAAATTTCCCAGGGGTAATGTAAATGCTGATGATCCCTAAACCACATATAGTTTATGAAACCAACAAATATTAATTGAGTGCCTCGTAAGTGGCAGACACTGCACTAATGGTACACTTGTGGTCCTGCCTTACAGAGATGATCAGTTATGGAAATCAGCAAGCCTAACAAACATGTACAAAAGAGAAAGAGGGGCATAAAACTGAGAAAAGTATATGCTGCTATGGGAACAGACAGAGCTGCTCTCTGATTTAAGCCAGAGGATAGAGGGAGACCATGTAGAAGAAAGGCTACTTATGCTAAAATTTGACTTCTGAGGAGGTCAATGGGATTGCGTGGGAGAAAGACGTTTGGGCACAGAGACAGTTTTCTGAGTAGAGCAGCAGCATGGCACATGCTTAAAAAGAGGGTCAGCCTGTGTAATGCTAACAAGTAATTAAAAAAAAAAAATCTGTAGTTGAAGGTTGGGTGGGGAAGGGTCAGGGGATAAAATAAGAAAGATACAGCTCAGGATACTCTCGCAAGTGAGGAAAGTTTATACTTTATCCCAGGGGGAAGGGCAAACATTGTGCCACTGCAAATGGAGGATTGTGAACCATCTGGATTTTTATGGCTACACAACTTGGATGTGGTTTTGTAAGACCTGCCGCACACTCTTGCACGCTGTAGCATGTTCTAAACACATAATACAGGGTGTGAAAATGGCAGATGAGTGTCTGGACTTGACCTTTCTCAAGGAAATCCAGCTAGGGCTGTCCAAGGCAGCAAAGCGTCATGAAGAAAGAAGGTACATCATCCATCCAGTACAAGAGAGAGGCGCCCAGGATGGGGGCAGGGTGATGCCTGTCCTCAGCTAGGTGTCAGAGAGCATTAGAGAGAAGCAAAATTCTCATCTGAGAGTTGCCTAGCTTCCGCCCTCTAGAGCTGCTCCCTCAGAACCCTACTGGAGACTGTCATTTATCCCGGTGTCTGCATGGGGTCAGTCAACAAGTCTGGATGCAGAGTCAAAGGGGCTCAAGGTGGTCTGTTTTCCCCGCTTACTACCTGGGTCACCTGGGGGCTATGCACACAATCTCCCTGAGTCTCAGCCTTCCCAAATTTCAAAAAAATGGCGACCATTACTACCTTGGAGGGTGTGTCTGAGAAGAAAGAGCATGTGTGAAAGGTACCCAGAATATCGCTTGGCGTAAGAGTAGCATTCAATAAGAGGTGGCTCTTGCTGAGAAGCTATTGGCTCCATTACCTCCCAGCATCAGGCCATGGAAGAAAGAATAAGGAATAGGGAAGGGAGAATAATGAGAAGTTTGCTCATTAGGCGTAGGTGCCTTGGGAGCTAGTCTGTTGAATCTGAATTCCTTGGGTGGCAGAAAGTAAATAAATGTTCTTAGCTTGAGGATATGTGTTTGGCTCTTATTTCACAGTTGACATTCACACGGATACCAGGAATATGACTGCTAATTAAGTGTTCATTGAGTAGCCTTTTTTTCCCTGTAACAAACATATAATTAAGATGTCAGGATATGTATGCACACCCACTCTTGTGTATGTGTGTGTGTGTGTGTGTGTGTGTGTGTGTGTGTGTAAAGAAAGAGAATTCCTCTATAACAAAGTCATAGAATTAAGAAGTTGGAAGGTCCTTCTATTACATACCACTAGTTTATTAGGATAATTCCAAGGCCAGATAACAGTAAACTCATTCTCCCTTCAATGTTGCTAATCTAACTCTATTTAAATACATGATTTGCTACCCGAATATTGCTTTATAGATTTGAATGAAGGCAAGTAAGGACTGGGTGCTTGAAGTGTGTCTGATGTTCTTTCCTTTTCCTCTTTTCCAATATCATCTCAGCTGACACTTCTGTTCCCTCTGAAAGCATGAGGTTCCTAACACGCCAAATAGGTAACCATCCTCTCATTGCTCCTATAAGAGAGATTTAACCAAATGAGCCAATGACGCCATATCAGCCAAACCTGTACCCACAGGTGAATCAAAGGGGGCTTCCTTTAAGTTCTATGAAGACAGACAGCACTCAGAACATATTTGATGAATAATTTGTTTGAGAAAATTACTTATATCTGAATTTATTACTCCCCATGATGTGCCCATCCATACCCAATCCTTCACAGCCTCTGGAAATTCCTGGAGGGTATTAGAAGGTGTAACGCTAAGTCCTCTTGTTTTATAAAGGATGCAGATCATCACTTGCCACAACTACCAGGAATATGACTGCTGATTAAGTGTTCATTGAGTATATAATGATGTTTATATACTCAATGTTTTATAAAGGATGCAGATCATCACTTGCCACAACTACCAAAAAGCAAGAGTCCAAAATAATATGAGACAAGAGGAAGAAATGTATCTTGACCTTAATTCCTCTTAAGAAATAAGCTGTGTTCATTTAGGAACAATTCCTGAGGATAGAAAGTGAGACCCCAGTTCCCAGTTTGCTGTAAATTGGGTAAAATAATTCCACCTTGGACAGGAGATGATGATGTATCCAGAAGGGGAGATGAAAGGAAAGAAGGGACATAGTGGGATACTGTGTCCCCTGCAACATGATTCTTGCAACTCTCCCAAATATTCAATAAAGCTGTTAAAGTTCACCGAAGACTCAAAAAAATATATTTTTATGGAACTCAAAACACCATGTTTTGCATGGGGTGAAACCAAAGCAGTAAGCTTAAGTACAGCGGACTGGAGAAGGGTTGTAGAGAGAGAAGCATGGAGGTCGGAGGGAGAATGCTTATCCCAGAACACTGGAGTTGGATTTGGGTTCAGTTTACCAAACCTTTACGGGACAGATACCTAGCGACACATGGGTAACATAAATTTCTTATTAATGACCAATGAATGTAATTTGTCTACTAAAAGTCTTACCCACAGACTATACTCAGCATTTATATTACATTCATGAAGTTACATGCTCTAAAACTCTGTTGCTTGAGTGACAGGCATCCACAAACAATTTTAGAAGTATATGCCATTAAAAGTATATGTCGTTAAAAAAAAAGTTCTTACTTATGGGCAGTCCATTAGTAATTCCCCTTAATTGATTAAAAGGACATCCATTGTTGATCTTCACTAGACCCCAAAAGAAACTCCAGCTCTCCTGAGATCAGCAATTGGCTACTGGGGGTTAGTGGAGAGAATTCCTATATGAAAACTCTCTATTCATTCGATATTCAACAGCGTTGCTGTCCTCAAAATGTTTCCAGCCAGGAAAGATCAGCAAACCTTTTAACAATAACTATTTCCAGCCCTTCCCAAAAGAAAACTAGCCTGTGAAGCAAACCACAGAAGGGTACTGCTAATTAAAGATAAATGAGGCAACTTTCTTTTCAAGCGTTGTCTGACCATCCCTCTTTAATGCCATCACTGAGCATGCCAAGGAACAAGAGCCAACGGTTAGCAACACAGGGCAGGTTAGTGAGTCCAAAACCAACCCACTCAATACAGAAGGGCAGAGGAAAACATAGTAAAGAAGGAGAAAGGAAAATACGTTGTATGGACTGAATCAATTTATACATTTAATATGCCTTAAAGCTAATGCCCTTTTTTGTACAAATCTTAAAAATGCAAAGTTTCCATATAACGTGCTGTCCTTGTAAATCCTGAAATGAGTACAATTCTGTCATGGAATAGTAACATCAATAGGTGCTGAAAGCCTCCTTCATGCAGGATATAAATTCGGACACCCCTCTCCAACCAAAGATGAGTCAAGCAGGATGATTTTTCTCTTGCATAAAATATAGCAGAATAACCTACATATCTCTTGGTTCGAGAACGGTTTCTAGGACTTATTTGTTTATTAGCTCTGTTCCAAGTCCCAGAAATAAAAATGAACTTTCCCATAGGAACCACCTGCTTCTCAGTGCTCTGTAAGCCACCCTTGTCAAAGCAACTGAAAAGGAGAGGAAGACGTTCAACTCACCATTTGATTGCTGTACCAATATAGCGACGTTCCCTTCAGCACTACCCAGAACTTTTTCCATTTGTTGCTCAGGAAAGTTCCTTTTTCTTTTTTTTTATATAGCCACCCCTGGCAGTCAGCATGTCCCAGGTCTTTACAGGATATCCTCCTCCGACTCATCGTGAAAAACCCTGCAACAATTATATGAAGAGGTAAGTAAGCTATTTTCCTGCTCTATGTGACAGAGCGAAAGGTAACTGTTTTACCTCTTGGGAATTGGGTTTTTTACCAAGATGTATGCAAAGTAAATGCAAAAAAAGAGACTAATGTCTTTATTTTATTTTTAATCATTCATTTGGTGCTTAGAAGGTACGAGATAGGACCAAAGAAACAGTGAGACTAGAATGCGAGTGTTAGTCTAAGAATATGATTCAACAAGAATAAGTTGAAAAAATTAAAATCGTGAGGCTGGCAGGCACATCATTGCACTAACACAGCTCCTTTCAAAATAACAGCAGTCATGATGCACTAGATGGAGAAGGGTTAATGCCCACCTAAATGCAGACACTTCCCGACTCAGAGCCAGCTTCTCTATAAACTGTATTGACATACCACGGGGGGTTAATCCAAATGAACAGCATGCCGTCATTTCTTAAAATCGATCCAAAAATAACCAAAAATTTAATCTGCCATCCACCTTCTGGTACTAGCATTAAGACAGACAAAAATCTGATCCCAAAGACATCGGACAGAAAACCCACACTCACGCACACAAACGGGGATAAAGAAACAAAAGAGATCTAATTACCTTGAGTTTTCTTTCTCTGCTTCTGACGCAAGGGAACCTGCTGATAATGCAGGAAGGAAAGAAAAGAGGAAATTTCTGATTGTGTTGTAACATTTGTAAAGAGAAAAGGAGGGAGGGGGTGGCAGTGTTTATGAGCAGGATGGAAGCTAAAAAAAACTCTCAAGCAGAGCTAAAGGGGAGCTACTCGCTGAGGCACAAAATGTGCTCATTAGAATCGGTATACATTGAGCTGAACCTGAAGAAAGATACAAAGACACGTAACTAGGCATGTATCACTAATGTTTCCTGTTTCCACCACAGGCAGCTTTCCGGCTATCACTTCAGTTAGGACAGGATGATATGCGCTGAAGTTCTTAAAAACAGTGAAATATTTCCCCTTTGATTGTGTGTGTGTGTGTGTGTG
>PITA01001044.1:0-109052 GCA_004023965.1 Spilogale gracilis | reverse complement strand
CCACAACCTCTTTTGGTGACATCGAAGTAACTATCAACCCTCCTTATCCGGAAATTCTTATCTACAGCCAGATTTAAATTACTCATTCTGTCTTTAAGCATCTCTGGATATTTTTCACATGTTTTACAGAAGATAAATTAATTTCAACTTCTATTTTATACTAGCTCTTCAAATATTCAAATCAGATGTAAGATAACATATCTGAAGCACACATCTTTCACAATACACTCTAAACAATTTGGGTCAGATCAGACTCTCAGCAAAAATAGATAACAACAACCAAAAAAATACTTTCAAATGACCCTGTGTATGTGTGTGCATAGAGACATTTTAGATTAAAGAAGTTTCACTTTTTCTCCACAATATCTAAGCTGAATTTACTCAGTTTTAAAAATTTAATCTTATATGTTAACAAGTAGAGAATTTGAAAACACTGTGCATAATTGAAGAGCCGGTCTCATAGTCAGCATGTAATCATAGTATAACGTTTTCTAATGTTACTGTAGAGGCACTTGGCTACTATTCTACATATCTAGCTATCGATCTAATAACTACTCTAGATGGTTCTATATGTGTGAAGAGGAATATGATATAGGGGTAATAGGATGGGATTTGTAAATCCAGAAGCCTCAAATCAGCTCCTTACTGTCATAATTAGTAGCTTTTATTACACAGGGAACAGTTGAACTACTCAGAACCCACTTTCTCATTTGTAAAAGCAAGATATTTCTAATAATTCCAATCCTATGGGTCTTAAAAATATTCAACAAGCTTATATATGAAAATACTCCAAAAACTAAAAAACATTATATTATTTCAGATGTAAGCAAATACTTCACATTAATAAACAAAAGTGTTAACATTTTTAGGATAAGTAGGACTTGTATTAACTTCAATAATGTTGATAAAGCTAATGGGCTTAAATTATATTTCCTGGGAAATCTTATACTGACTTTTTATTTTACAAATGTTAGAATAAAATTTTATCCCCGAAGTCATCAATAATCCATCCTTGCAAGACACAGACATAACAAAGGCAGTAATTACCCTAAATTTTAGGCAATAATAAATTTATTACAGTCATGACATGTGACTAAAATTTAAGCATATGATGATGGCAAGGTCCTAGTCTCAGCTCCACTTCCCCAAATCTCTCCCACCCTGACCTGCATCTTGGTCTAAAATTCCCACCATTCCCTCAAATGGTCTCTTTGGGTCTTTACTATGCAATTATCAAATCAGGGAAATCGGTCAGTACCTATTCAAAAATTTTAGCTCAAATACATATATCACTTGAAACTTAAGTGGTTAGTACCTATCCAAAAATGTTAGCTCAAACAGATGTATCAGTTAAAACTTAAGTGAGAACCAGGACTAAAGGCAAAGAAGAGAGTAAACAAATTTAGGTGTGGGAACGAGGCATTCCCAAAGCATTCTGGCCCCAAGTGAATGAGGGGAATCATACTGGTCCATACAAAAAGAGCAATTCTAAGAAGAACAAAAGGAAGGAAAGTCTCAAAAGAACAACTGTAGAACCTGTGGAGGGAGGCAGCGCTCAGACCATCTTTCCTCACTGGGACCCAGTGAATTTCCTCCATCCTTCCCTTCGGAGCTCCAGCGGGACTGGAAGCACTCCAGCTCCTCCATCCAATCTCAGGGCTGGCTCCAGAGAAAGCCCAAATGAAACTGTAGGTTTTGTCTCAATTCTGCCAAGACTAACTCTCGGGGTTTGCTAGATTCTTGTGCCTAGGCTGGGTGAGAATGGGCGCTCCAAGTGGATAGACAAAACCCCAAACAGGTGAGCACCCAACACCAAGGAAGGATTTAAGGAGGACCAAAGAGTTTAGTCATTGAGTATACCCTCCTCTGACAATACTGCTCCTAAGACAAATTATTATAAAATCTATACTAACTATTCAAACTGTTTCCCCCGACCAGAAACAGAGTGCATGTTATAGAAATAACAAATTACAGGGAGTTTCAGTTTCACCTGGTGTATATGACTTTGAAACCTACATTGGTTTACATGAGAGAATGAAAACAATCTTGAGAACTTCAGGGAGTTTAAGATACATCTTACTCCTCACAACAGGAAGTGGAGCCCACGAACTAGTCGGTTTCAAAAGCTCTTACATGTGGTTTTTTTTCACTAGGTAAGTGAAAAAAAGCTAAGCAGCCAGTTGAGCAATTTATGAGATAGTTTTTCGATAGAGGAATTACAACTTATTATCATAACAAGTATCCAGAGCCTAATAAGATCCTTCCATTGGGATGCTGTGGGTAAAAGTGAAGAATTACTCTAAATTCTGAATTGGCACTAACTTGGTTCTAAAATATGGGGGAAATTTTTCTTTCAAATATATATTTTTTTTCTACTGGAAAACAACACTTTTATTTTACAAAATGGTTATGAAAATTCATTTCATTTCTAATCATTTAAAAATACAGATAAACATGCAAGGGAACCAGTACAAAATATACAAAGGGACCTCCTTTGATGTTGAATGATGACAATAACACCCAAGTTACAGGGTAATTAGTACGGTGACTTCTATTCTATATAGTAATTCATAAATCTGGTAGGTACAATTTACCCCATGATGTACTAAAACTCACAGTAAGATGGTTTGTCATTTCATGAAACTTCGTGATGATCCTGGTCTTTAGCAAAACTATACATATAGGGATATGGTAGGTAATGGGCCCTGATTTGCAGCATTTACCAGTTTTCATGGGTGATGCCTCACATCATTGTCAATTTCAAGCTACAAATACTTTAACCAAGCCACAAAATTCCTAAATATTTTACAGTCAGGTCAATCCTAGCTGACAGAGCTCTTAGGAATGTTTCTCCACAAACGGCTTTCTCCCACAAAGATCTTTTCTCCCTTCTGAAACATTAAACTCAACCTTATAAAGGGAATTTTAAAGCTTTCAATTATTAAAATTTTATCTGAGAAAATACATGAAAATCTTTTTTTTAGAAGATGAAGCACCTTAAATACGATTTAATAATTTATATGAAATGAAGATCTCTAGTAGTGAAAAATGGAAACAGGTAACAGACATTCCAATAATAATAGACAGCTGTAGAAAACAATGACAGCTAGAAGATATATATAATGTTTGCCATGTGCCAGGAATTGCCCCGAATCTTTTTCAGAAATACTTGCATTGAATCTTCACAATTATTGTGGCTTAGGTGCTATTCTTATCCCCATCTTAAAGAAGAAGAAAACTGAAAGTCACAAAAGTCAATGATAACATGCAGATGTTTATTTCAAGAATAAAACTTACAAAGTGGAACCTCTTACACTGTGTGTTTGTTGTTGATGTTATAAAAAGGAGTAGGACAGGGAAGAAAGGACTAGAGTATGAGAGGAAGGAATGAAAGAGGGATGACTGGGAAGGGGAGGGAAAGGGGGAAGAAGGAGAGAGGGAAGAAGGAGCCTGGGAGAGGACCCAGAAAAGGGAGGAGGGATTAGAAGGGGAGGAGGAGGAGGAGGAGGAGGAGGAAAAGTAGAATGTAGAAGGTGAGGGAGAACTGAATGCCAGGGAAAATCCTGGAGTTTCTAGCTTAAACAATTCAATAAATGACAGCAATATAGAAAGCATAGTTTTAAATATATACGTTCAGTAGTAAACATTGAATTTGATGTACATTCAAGGCATCCACGTGGAAATGCTCCTGTATATATTATACTTAAGGGTCTGGGATTTGGAGAAAATCTGGAATAAAGATATAAAATTGGGAATCATCCATGTATGGAGAGCAGAAATCTTGAGATGGGATAAGATCAGCCCTGGGTGTAGAATGGTAAAGAGCTGAAGTCAGAATCTGAAGGAGGCCCAATCTGTTAAACAGAAGCGACAGAGCAGACAATGAAGGCGACTGAGGAGAAGAGCCAATGAAAGGACAAGAAAATCAGGAGATGGGTTGTTGTGGCAGTGAGGAAGAGTTTCAAAAGAAAGGTGAGTTCAAACCTTCAAGTGCTGCTGATAGAAAAGACAGACATCCATTCTCAGATATATATGCAGCCCAAAGAAACGCAAGCCCATGTGCACAACAGAAATCACATACAGTTAATTGCAACACAGCGGTGGTAGAGCACAGCTGTAGGGAGCGGAATGCGTGCGGTATGTGAGTGGATAAACAGTGTCACTCTCATTTACTGCTGTGCTCGATCAGAACTAGGGCTGCAAGGAAAAACTAGCTCATGAACACTATACTGAAAATTAGATGTCCATATTAATGCTGTTATTTATAGTATTGTTAAACATTTCTTATAAATACTAAAATTGCATGGGAATGATAAACACCACAATGTAATCTAGGGTGAATGACAGAGAAATAGTAAAAAGAAGGCATCAGTAGGAAAACACAACTGTATTTATGTTTTATTACTTTAAAAATAATATCAAGGGGTGCCTGGGTTAAGTGTTTGACTCTTTATTTCAGCTCGGGTCATGATCTCAAGGTCGTGAGATCAAGCCTACATTGGGCTCCATGCTCAATGGATACTCTGCTTGAGATTCTCTCTCTCCCTCTCACTCTGACCTGCCCACTGTTTCCTTTCTCTTTCAAATAAGCAAATAAATCTTTTTAAAAAATTAAAAATAGTTAATAGCAGCAATGTCCACCAATAGTCAAACTACGGAAGGAGCTGAGATGCCCTTCAGTAAATGAATGGATAAAGAAGATGTGATTCATGTATACAATGGAATATTATTCAGCCATCAGAAAAGATGAAAAGCTATCATTTGCATTGACATGGATGGAACTGGAGGTTCCTAAGTGAAATAAATCAATCAGAAAGAGACATTTATCACATGGTTTCACTCATATGTGGAACATAAGGGATAGCATGGAGAACTACAGGGGAAGGGAGGGAAAACTGAATGGAAAATTAGAGAAGGAGACACACCATGAGGGACACTGGACTCCAGGAAACAAACTGAGGGTTAAAGAATGGAGGATTGTAGGGGAATGAGGTAACCAGGCGATGGGTATTAAGGAAGACATACGTAGTGATGAGCACTGGGTGTTATACGCAACTAATGAATTGTTGAACACCATATCAAAAAACAATGATGTACTATATGTTGGCTAACTGAACATAATAATAAAAAATAATAAATATATAAATAAATAATAAAAATAACACCAAAATTAAGAAAGAAGGAAGAAATATGTACTCAGTGAATTAGAATATGAATAAAGTTGACAGGTCTTTAACTTTCTGGATATTCCCAAATTGCTTTTAAGAAGCCTACTTACAATCTCCGGCAATATATACAATGTTCAGTTCTCTGCAACCTCAAGTGTATTTTTGTGACTTATTTCAGAATTTCAGAAATCTTTTTACTTATTTTTTCTTTTTAACTATTCCATTAGGTCCTGTCCTTGATTTATTATCTCTATTTCTTCACATTTCTTTATAATTATATTTACTTATATTTACTGTCATTCTATTTCTGATTCTTTCAGATGCTTCACATTTCTTTATATTTATATTTACTTATATTTACTGTCATTCTTTTTCTGATTCTTTCAGATAATATTTATCTCACTTATTATTATCCTTTGTTCTTAATAATGCATTTAGAGCTATAAATTTACATCCAAATTCTACCTATACCTTCCTATTTTTCAATTCTAAGTCATTTCTTTCCATCCAGTGAGATATTCTAGAATGTACTTGTAAGTTTCCTAACATATGAGAACTTTCTACTAATTTTTTTCTTTTTGAGTTCTAACTTCATTCTAAACTTCATTGTTCAGAACACATGATCTTTAGGACACCAATTTCTTGAAATGTGTTAGCGTTTATTTGTGACTTACTACATAGTCAAATTTTGTAAGTATTCTATGTAACCTCAAAGTTGCTAATTTTGTTTCCCAAATATTTCCTATCTCTAAATGAGTTCTGTTGCCAGAAATAATACTTTGTTAGTATTTCAATTCTTTTATTTTCAATCTTTCTCTGTGGCATTTTTGTGTGTATGGTTTTTTTGTTTGTTTATTTTTGCTGTTTTTTTTCTTTTTTTACTTTTGCTGTTTCTTTTATAAGCAATCTATGACTAGATTTTTATTTTTTAAAATATGATTATATGTGCCTCTTGATAGGTATTTAATCTATTAACATTTACTGTAATTTCATTTTGTGTTTTCAGTTTACATTTATTTCTTCCTCTTCTTCCATTTCCTTACATGCTATTGCCCTGACGCTCAGTTGAGTGTCTCTAAATTCATCATGAATAGAACGTGTAATTCAGCACACAATTTAACCCCTGCTTCAGTGTCTTCTCTCTTGGTACACTAGTCTAGATTTTTATTTTTCTGTTAAAACGTTGTTATCACCATTACTCGTCAATGGACAGTTAAATTTAGTGACATGTTATCAATTTCTGTGATCACCTGTGTTTCCTTTATCAAATATCTGTTGAATTTACTTTTTTTTTTACTAGTGTACTTCCTTTAACAGTCCTTTTAGTGGGGGTTGGTAGGTAGCAAACTCTTAATTGTTATGTAAATAGTAATGTCTTTATTTTGTCCATAAAATTAAATGGCAGTTTAGGTGAGCATAAAATTATTTTTACTGGCACTTTGAAGCGTCTGATCATCTGTCTTCTATCATTTATTATATTGATGAAATTGCTCTATGAACCTGTCGGTCTTTGTAGTGATCTATCTTATCATTCTTCTAATACATACTTACCATCCTTGATATTCTGTAGCTCCACCCTCCCCTTCTCTCCACTGTGCCCATGCTCCCACTTGATCAGTTTGGAGACTGCCTCTACGGGGTGCAGAATCAGGCCTACAATCATGTCCTGAGGTGAACATAAAGAATCTTGCATATCCGGTAAGTGACCCAGCTGGTGACTAGGTTCTGCTCCTGATTTTGAAGTTGGATCCCTGTCTCTTCCCTCCCTAACCTTTAGGGGGCTAATTCCATAACCCATGCACTAGTTTGAGAGATGTTTTCTTCTTTAGTCCCTTTCACAAATGGGGGAGTCCCCATTTACTTGTCATCAAGAAGTGAATATGGCTTTCATCATATTTAGTGGAGCATTTTTTTTTTTTACCCTCTTAATATGGGCCAGGAAGCAAATTACGCAATTCCCTTTCCATAGTAGCCTTAATAGAACAACAAGACATCCATTCATTTCCTTTTCTGGCACTTTAAACTTTATTCTATTATGCAGAAACGTCAGTACTTTGACAAGTCCATACTTGTGAATACTATATGCCCCACCCTGTTCTTCATCTGGAAAAGGTTTACTCATCCTTTCTGACCCAAGCCAAATGCCACCTCCACCAGGAGGCCTTCTCTGACTTTAGAAGGCAGTGAGCTCCTATAAGAATCTAATGGTCATGCAGTGATCTTTATTTGTAATTTTAATAACTGATTCACATTATCTCCCCAAAAGCTTCACAATAGGTGCTATTTCTGTCTTGTTTTCCACAAATGAGAAACTTCATCTCGGTATAGAGAAGTAACATCTCCTTAGATCACACTTAACAAGTAGCAGAGCCAAGACTGGGACCCAGGCCAGTCAGCTACTAAGTCTACTGCTTAACTCTGTTACTTTGCTTATTTATTCTGTCTTCTATATTCCACAACACTTTGCTAATGCTCTTAAGTGGATATTATAATTTACCTACTTATAAATCTGTGTGGTGCATATAGTGGTAAGCCTACCCACCTGATAGTCCAACCCAGAACATGTGAGTAATCTCTGATGGGCCCTTTCCCTTAGTTCACACATTTACTGGGTCACTGCCCCTGTCTGTGCTGCTTCTTAACGTTTCCAAATCTTTTATCAACTCTGTAGTCGAATGACTACAACTCTCTTAATATTCAATGACAAGCCAAGACTTTAAAGTAGAATTGATGTTCTTGAACATATCCTGACTTCAAAATCCAGCACCTAGCCCAATATCTGACACATAGGAAGCACTCAGTAAATGTTTACCAAAAAATACCTATGTCTTAGGTCGATTTTTACTTCTTAAGATGCCTTACTAGTAGTCGTGGCATAAGTGGAGATTTGACAAATGTCCAGAAAGCCATCGACTGCTTGATTACTCAGAGCTGAAAAATACCTCCACTAAATAACATCAGCAGAGTTAAGCCACATACGATTTTTCCAATACCTTTCTCACCCCCAAAGCAGCACACTGTCAGAAAAAAGCTTCTGGTATTGATTGACACTCAATTTGAACTCACCTGAAATATTGACCCTCACTATTTTCTCCTAAGTAAAATAAACTTGTGTTGACCAGATCTCTATTTTTATCTGAAATACCATTTCCTCAAAAACTGTCACAGTTTTCTCCAGCATCCTGCTTTAACCGTATCCTCCAAATACTAAGAATCTAAAACCAAAGAAATAAGAATGCATGGGCTGGAGGAGGGGTACTAGTAAAAGGGACAGAAATTTTCCAGTGGCAGCTAACAAGACCCTACCCAGGAGTCTATTCCCCAGACAGCTGTCGGGCACTGCTGGAAGTCCTACTTGGAACAGCAAATGTGTTAAACATCCTCCTAGCTCTGATCTGTATGTCAGGCTTATGCACAACAGCATCGGCAAAGCCATTTTAACATAGCATTATATTCATGTAGCCTAAAAAACAAGCTGCCAAAATATGAGCTCTTTTTAGTTGATCAAAAATGTGAGAAATAAATTCTTCACTTCAACCCTGAATTATCCCCGTATCCCTGAGACACACACCATAGGCATAGAGTTGGAGGAGCAGGCAGCTTCCCATGGGGGGCTACAATCATTTCCAGGGGGTTCACTGCACAGAGTACACAACAACCAGGCAATACATGATGTGTAAGTAACGAATGTGCAGCTTTCTTGTAGAGAAAACTCAATACCAGCTTGCTGGTAGACCAGCTATCCCACAGATGGCAGACCAGGCAATACCAGATAACACACCGAGTACCAAGAGTAAATGTCCCTTCATATTCAATGAGCCTGTCCTCATCAAGCACAAAAACTGAGCACAGTTACCATGATTTATATGCAGAAACTTCTGTAATAGGAAAGTTTTCCCTTGACATTTGATTTAATATTAATTTATATTAATATATATTTATTATTGAATTTAAATATTTGTTAATATTTAATAAATCTTAATTTATTTAAAATAATTCTTGAGAAATCGCTGTCATAAAGTTTTTTGTCATAAAGTTTTTAATCAAAGATGAATCTGATCATTGTTTCCCCATGAGAGCCATTCCTGAAAGTAAGAATTCTCAGAAGTAAGAATTCTCATTGAGGTAAAAGAATGAGGTATATTAGTAAAAGAGACAGTTTGTCACATTCCTTCTGAGTCTCATCATTAAGTTAAGGTTGTTTTCCTTTCTTAGGTATAACATTGTTACTAAAAATCTGAGAACGCGGAACTTTTTAAATTAAGCCTTTAGGATTCATATATACTAGTGGTTATTTATGTGTTTATTTATTTATTTATTTATTTTAGCGAGAAACTAATCATAAAAGAAAACTAAGCAATACGTATAATACTTTGTTATCCCCACACCGTGATATATAGAAAACATCATAAAAATCAAGGACTATACAAGTGGATTCTTAGAGATGTTTAGGGATTGTACCAAATCTAATCATTATGTTGAAGATTTCCCAATGAACTATGATCTAGATCCTAAAGATGATTATGCTAATTCTTTCTTTCAAGCCGCAGTTGGGTAAATTATGGCTTTTGTTATTTGACCACCAGTTATTGCACACTTGCTTGGTGCCAAGGACAGAGACTCAGTGGCAAACAAGCTCTCACACAGCTTCCAGTCAAAGGTAGAAAAGAGGGAATTGAACAAGGATAATGAGGTCCACACGGAAGTGCTAGTACCCAGAACTGGAGAGTCAGGGGAGGTACCCTAGGAATTGATAAAAACAAAAGCCAGAAAGACGAAGACCTGAGCACAGGAGAGTCTAATACAGAGATGCAGGTGTGAGCCCGAAGGCACAGAGCCCAGAATGTTGGGACATGACCACATTTAGGGTAGTGAGGTTACATTGTTGCAGGGCCTTGTAATTTGTTTGAAACTCTAAGGTTTATCCAATAGCCAATGGGAAGCCACTGAGCAGATGTCAACCGGGGAGCGGCACGATTAGATCTGTATGTAAGAAAGTTCACTCTGGCTGTCGCATGGTGGATCAGAGGGGGCAGGCGCAAAGGCCAGAAGCCCAGTGGGCAGAAGGAAGGGCAAGTGTTGTGTCTGTGAAGGTGGGGAAGTAGTAAGAAGGTAAAAATAACAGAACAGGGTGAGTTAATATCTTTGGTTCTATGTTAAGCTTTAGCTCTGAAAATTCTGCTGTTTCCCTCAGAGGAAAGACTACTATCAGGTAACAAACAACTCAGCTTAATGGGGGGAAAAAAACCCCACCTTCTTCTACCACACACATAAAATTTCAAATGCTTAGAATCTAGTTTCTTGAGCAGTTTTGCTAGTACCATTTACCATACCAACCTCAATAACTATCAGCTCAGAATCAACAAAAGTGCCCTAAAAGTATTGCCCTTCCCCCTGCAGATGGCGAGCTCCTCATCATAAGCAGCAAGCAGAGTGCTCAGCACACAGAGCTCAGTAAGTGTTAGGTTAGTGGAAATGAAGTGCAATTCGGGATGTGATTAGGTCAAATGTGTCAAGTCTACTGAAACTACCTAGCGTAAAAATAGGTCTCCTGCGTTACATTTTATTTAGAGAACAAATGACAGCAGAAAATTGAACTAATTTTCTGAATGGAAATATAAAGTAGGGTAACCACTGAAAAGCAGCTGGAAGAAATGCTTCAGAGAGATGTTTAGCTATACCACCTAGACACTGATGACTATGAGATAAAAATAACAGGTAAATAGGCACACAAAAAGAGCTGAGCTGATTGAGTCTAGGTCTTGAGGATGGCTCAGGAAATGAGAAAGACCCATAAATAGCCAGAGTTCCCACCAATAAGGATAGAATCTACCTGCACCCAGGTCCAACGGGAAGCAGGTTACATACCACGGCAGTATTGGTTTTTGATTGGAAATTATATGGGTGGTATGTTAGTCCTTTGGTTATCACATCTACAGTCTGTTCTAATAGTTACGGTTTTACTTGCCTTAAGATGTGGAGATCTGAGGTTGTTACAAATCATATTTCCATTTCCAGGTCCTATGCAGTACAATGACTGACACATGATAGAGTCAGGAGAGGTAAACAATGAACATTAAATGAATGTTTGAATGAATGAATGAATGAATGAATGAATGAATTCATTAAAGTGCTTTGGTACCCTCTTGTTATATTAGTTTACATTTCTCCTTAAACATGTATAATGAGCTCTTTCCAGTTGGAACACTACATTCTTTCAATAGGATAGGCAAACAATAAAAATTAAACCCTCTATTACTTTTCTCAACGATCCAACCATTCTAACTCTCCCTTTCCATTTCTTTGCTTCATATCATATACACACATCCTTATAACGTATGCATTTTTTTTAATTATAAACTTTAGTGTTCCTATTTGACAAATCTGTGATGCCCACCTTCTTTTTCCCAAGACCACAGGACACTCTTTTAACACCCTGTGCATATGCCTTCATGTCTAACCCTGGCCAACACTCCCACCGCAGCAGCATTTATGCTCTTCATTTTTCCTCTTTTTTACCTTCATTATGATTATTCACATTTCCATAACCAAACAACACCTACCCATTTGTGTCCAAGAGATCACATTTTCCCTTCCTGCAATTTTTAGATGGCAAATTTCCCAGGGTACATAACTGACTATAATTTGTGTTTTCATTTTTAGTTTTCTGCAGTCCTGTTTCCCAGAGTTTCTACCATTTTCATCACTAACAAGCTTTTCCTCCTCATTTAGAATTAACATCAGAATCAAGGTGCTCTCATTGTTTTCTCTATTTCTAGGATATAAAATTGTTAATGAAGCAGAGAATTAGTCAGCTGCCCTGCTTGTTAGTAAGATGTCCCTTCCAGGAGCTATCTAGTTCAATTTCTCCATCACTATTCCTACAATGTGTCTTGACATCCATCTCTTAATTTGCTTCAGGAAGCCATTGGCCATGTCCCCTCTTTGGCAGGAAGTCCCTACTGTATTCTCTCAACACCCCACTTCTGATTCGGCTTTTGGCTCTACTCGAAAAACTTTATCCTATGCAACCATCATGAGGTTATTAGATTTGCCAAAAGATGCACACCATATAATCCCACACTACCTCACACCCCCTCTTATTAGAAATATCATATTATCTATATCAAATTTTTATTTTTCCCTACATCATAAGTGTCCTTGTCTAATAGAGGTAATATACTTGCTCAATTGACTTACCTAAAAACGGCAAATTTTACAGCTGTAAAACTATTTGAAAAAAAAAAAAAAACCCTCAATGTCAGTATAATTGGCAGAATGTTTCCCACAGAGGTTGCATGAGAGTTTGCACTAACATCAGAGTTGACCTCAAACACGGAGATTCATTATGTACCATACGTTAAAATCATAGTTATATTTTTGATCTTTAAAAGCAAATACCTAGGAGTCTTAAATACTTGGTGATCATAAGAAACCCCCAAACCTAACAAAAGGATCATTTAATTGCAATGTGGCTAAGGAAATGGAGGACAATTAATAGCCAAACTTAAGATCAATTTGTTCATCATTTTTACTCATTCATCTAGCTTAAATGAATATTTAAGTCCATGGTGTCTCAAAGGGTACTTACAAGAGCATTGCCATCAGTCGCCATGTATGCTGTCAAATTGGTAGAAATAAAAGCTAGAAGAGAAGAAAAGAGTTTAAGTTCAATGTGGGATTAAAGTGTTCATCAAGCATATATGTCTTCAACAAGGAGAAAGGTATTTCTACTTTGGTTGATGAATTTCACAACAAAAACAATTCAGGTTGCCTGGGTGGCTCAGTGTGTTAAGCCTCTGCCTTCGGCTCAGGTCATGATCTCAGGGTACCGGGATCGAGGCCCGCATCAGGCTCTCTGCTCGGCGGGGAGCCTGCTTCCTCCTCTCTCTCTGCCTGCCTCTCTGCTTGTTTGTGATCTCTCTCTGTCAAATAAATAAAATATTTTTAAAAAATAAAAACAATTCATTAAATGGCCTTTTAACACAGAATTCAACAAGCCAATAATTAAAACTGAATTTATAATATAATCCAGAATTGATCTGCAAATTGGCCAGTATCCTTTCAAGTCTATAGCAAGACATGCACATTATTTACATGCTTAATATTGTGTTATATATAAACAAATATCTTTGAAAAATAAAACTATGTTTCTCTTCATGATGAAAACAGTATAAGATGTGAAAATATTTGACCCATTATTATTATTCTGATTGCATTAACTAAATAATTTTTAAAATAACTAACCCCCATGCCTCAGAAGTCCCAACTTTAGTATGAAGATAAGCCCCTTTTGATGTATTGCACTTTGTAGTGGATTACCTGAAAGACAACATGTTCTGTGGTTTCAAGAAAAGCAGATGAAAACAAAAACTCATATTTTCAGAATCTGACAAGCAAAGAAACTTTTTAAATATCCACCAGCCACTGAAACTTTTCCCAATGCAGAGAGACTTTCAAGCTCTTTCAGTGACACCAAAGATATAAGATCTGTGTGAATTTATTCCTTATACCAATGGCTCTCAAATCTCAAGGAATAGATCCCCTTTTTAATGTCAAAATGTCATATCCACATTATGGAGGTATGAATAAGACACTTATTTATAAAATATCAAAGAGAAAAGCCACCTTAAAAATGACTGATAAATTCAATTATTTTTCTTTGCTTAAAAGAATAGACTAGGGGCACGTGGGTGGTTCAGCTGGTCATGTCCGCCGTCAGCTCAGGTTAGGATTCCAAAGTCCCAGGATCCAGTCCCACATCGGGATCCCTGCTCACTGGGGAGTATGCTTCTCCCTTTGTCCCTCACCGCACTCTTGCTCTCTCTCACTCTCTCTCTCTCAAATAAATAAATAAAATCTTAAAGATGAATAAATAAATAACATAATATAATAGACTAAAGCCTAAGTCAAAATCAAATCATGAACTAGTGAAAATATCTGCAATATATACTTATACATAAGAATCAATTTAAAAATGGGCAGAAGACATGAATAGATGCTTTTCCAAAGAAGACATACAGGTGGCAGGAGAAATTGCTCAACATCACTCATCATCAGGGAAATGCAAGTCAAAACTACAATGAGGCTTCACCTCACACCTGTCAGAATGGCTAAAATCAACAACACAAGAAACAACAGGTGTTGGCGAGGATGTGGAGAAAGGGGAACCCTCCTGCACTGTTGCTGGGATTGCAAACTGGTGTAGCCATTCTAGAAAACAGTATGGAATTTCCTCAAGATGTTAAAAATAGAACGACCATATTCACCCCAAGAATACAAAAATACTCATTCAAAGGGACACATGCACCCCCAATGTTATACAGCATTCTCTACAATAGCCAGACTATGGAAACAGCCCAAATACCCATGAATGGATAAGGAAGATGTGGTGTACACAACAGAATATTTTTCAGCCATCAAAGAGAATGACATCTTGCCACTTGCAACAACGTGGATGGAACAAGAGTGTATTACCATAAGAAAAATAAGTCAGAGAATGACAATTACCATACGATTTCACTCATATGTGGAATTTAAGAAACAAAACA
The DNA here is from genome assembly GCA_004023965.1 of Spilogale gracilis. Lineage (NCBI taxonomy): Eukaryota > Metazoa > Chordata > Mammalia > Carnivora > Mephitidae > Spilogale > Spilogale gracilis. Next base: position 94,333 of record PITA01001044.1, on the reverse strand, counting down.
AATAAGCAAAGGGGAAAAAAAACAGACAGGGAGGCAAACCAAGATACAGTCTCTTAACTATAGAAACCAAACTCATGGTCACCAGAGGGGAGGTGAGTGTGGAGACGGGTGAAATAGGTGTTCAGGATTAAGGAGTGTGCTTGTGGTGGTGAGCACCGGCTGATGTATGGGAGTGTTCAATTACTATATTGTACACTGGAAACTAATATAACACTATATGTCAACTACCTGGAATTAAAAACTTTTTTAAAAAAATCATAATATAAAGACTTCCTAGACACCAATCAGAAAATAATAAGCAAACCAATAGAAAAACGAGTCACTAAAAATTCAAAAAATAAAAATACAAATGACTAATGTCTAACCTCATTAGCAATAAAATAAATGAAAAATAAAACAACATGATCCCATTTTTAATCTTCAAGATTAGCACACACACAAAAATTGCACAATAGAAGCCACATTTAGTGGAGGTGTGCTGAAAAGAATATGTTGAATACAGAATGTTGTTGAATGCCTAGCTGGAGGGCTATTTTTCAAGATGATGATGACAATCAATGACATTTGCTGAGTCCTTCCTATCCACTATCAACTGGTACACACTGCCATACTAAACATGCAGAGTTTTATAATATAACCTTAATGAAAAAATAGGTAAAAACATGTGCAGGGTGATCCTGTTCACTTTTTATCATAAAAATATAGGTTTATATACATAAGCTCACACCTCAATGTGCATTGGGGGAAAATGTCTAAAGATATTTACAGCAAAGTGTGTAATCATCTGTGAGAATTAAAATAACCAATAATGTGTTATTTGTTCCCTTAGGTATTTATTTCCTACAATAAGTATTTATTTATAATGTAGAAATATTCTAATAAAATGCGATAAATATTTTATTGACTCATTATAGCGATATATTTTTAATGCCAATCGATTGAGCAAATACATAATAAGCAAAAATCTGGTTTGAATTCAGCAACACTTTCAGGTAAAGAAGCTTGTAAACTTGTAAAAGTTAAAAGAGCAAAGCTCTGCATTGGTCTGAACCAGATTTAAATCTTAGGTTAGCAATTTATTATGTAATCTTGGGCAAGTAAAAAGTATTTTGGGACCTCAGGACCCCCATCTGTGAAATGGGCATACTAATAGTATTTCCTTTAAGGTTCAGACAAGAATAAAGTTATAAAGTATCTCTATAATACTCAGAGCAGTGCCTAACATATAAGAAATATTCAATAAATTACTTTATTCTCATAAAACATATTTATTCCTTTAGCACAAACTAATTAAAATAAAGGTCAGCTATATATACACACCCTTTAAATATTATATTAAAGCATTGCTGTGTAACTTTCCTGACTCAGAGGGCTAATCAGCCTCTCCCCTAGAACAATAGCTAAATTTATTGTATTTATTAAGCCACTACTAGTCCTCTGCCAATTGATGATTCTCATGTATCATGCTGTATGATTATTAGAACCACCTATGACTAATCCCCTATTATTACTCCCATGTCTTAGGTGAGACAATGTAGGCAACTTAAAGCAAGAAGTTAGTAAATGGATATTTTCAAATTCAAGCTCAGACTGGACAGCCTACTCTCTCTCTCTCTTTTTTTTATTTTAAATTTTATTTTTTCAGTATTCCAAGATTCGTTGTTTATGTACCACACCATCTCTTAACAACAGTACCGCCCTCACTCCCTCAAATTGCCATGGTATCTATGTACCATGATGCTGTGGACTGGTCTCCTTGGTTGGATGATGAGAATATCAAAGGTAGAGGCCAAGACCTAGTCTTCTTCATGCCCCAGGGCCTATCCAAATGAAGCACACAGCTTAGCCAAGAGTTGTCAAATAATTTTGTTTAATTAATAGATCAGAAAACTATTATTTCAATGGAATTCTGAATCCCTTTGCTCAGCCAGCTTTCTAACAGTAAAATAAGCAGAACTGACAGAAGATGATGGAAGACAAAAAGAAAAAATTCATCTCTAATTTTCCACTAAGCATTGGTGTTTGTTGACAATACACTTCTCTAGTCATGCATATTAAGCCTTTCTTAGGTCGTGTGGAATATTTCCCTTGTACATATTGTATCCCTTAACTTCCTAACAATCTCTTAGGTGTCTACACTCATTACAACCACTGTTGTCGAAGGCACCCCTCTCTTGGGCCATGGCAGAAACTTCCCAGCTGATGTCCAGGTTTGCTTTCCTGCTCAGAGCGATCTTTTTCAATGCACATTTAACCATTTTTCTCTTTCCTTAAATCTCTACAATGGCCAATGAATCTTGAGATAAAGACTAATATCAAGAAAATCTATAAGGAAGGTTCTGCCAGGCCTCTGCCTCCTCTCTAGCCCCACCTTGGATCATTTCCATGTCTCTTTCTTTCCTGACTCGCGGGGTTTCTTTTTAGTTCCTTAAATATGTTTCTATTAAACATGGAGCCCTGTGCATATTCTTCAACAGCCCCCACCCAAGACCGTTTAGCTACCATCTAATTCAAGAGATACTTGTTGAGTAAATGAATTAAAAATACAAGCCAGTAAAAACACTAAACTATAGATGAGTTTCCGTGAACAAAACCTATGAATTCCAAATTTTTTGTTTAGGGGAATAGTGCTGTCAGGACTATACCTCTAGAACTTTCCTTCCCAATCTGCAGGATCTAGAGATGAGACTGCATATGCATAGAAACAATATGCAATCAGTGGTGTGGGCAGGGAAGAATAAGGGAGAGAGATATGCAGCCCTAGATATGCCATTGTAGAGGCTATGAGTGTTTACTCAATACTTTTAGAGTTTCAGTACTTTATTTCTTGTAGTAGTGAACATACGTGAAATTGAAAATTTCACCAAAATGATTCAAAGACAATTTGGGGCAGAAGAATCATCAAAACAATTTAAGTTCAATGCTTGCCTCTCCTCTTCTATAAAAAGCACAGAGCCATAATCCAAAATTAAGAAGTGAAATGGCGGGGACGCCTGGGTGGCTCAGTTGGTTAAGCGACTGCCTTCGGCTCAGGTCATGATCCCGGAGACCAGGGATCGAGTCCCACATCGGGCTCCCTGCTCGGCGGGAAGCCTGCTTCTCCCTCTCTCACTCCCCTTGCTTGTGTTCCCTCTCTCGCTGTGTTTCTCGCTGTCAAATAAATAAAATCTTTAAAAAAAAAAAAAAAAAAAAAAAGAAGTGAAATGGCGGTCATGGAGACTAATGGAATTACGTTTGCTTACTGTTTCGAGAAGGAGAACCAGCTCAGCTAATCATGTTACAGCATATATGTCATCTATATATTTATAAGCTAAATATATAGCTCCAAGATCTTGATGAAAATATTTATAAGGCACACAGTGAAAGCAGTTTTAATGAAAAATAATGATGACACTGACCAAGGTGTCTTGAAAGTAGTAATTCTGCCTTATTCCCAACCCTGAGAATATCAGTTTAAGCAAGGTGCCTATAAGTTAAAAGAGTTAAAGGAAGAAGGAGTAGTTACTTGATATGTCTTGGTAAAGGATTTTTTTATAAAGGATTTCTGTATAATTCCCAGGAATTAAAAATGTATATGAACCTAACGATAAGGCAAAAATAACTTTCATAAATCAAGAGGTTTCTAATTCTTTGCTTTCAACAAAATTTAAAGAAAAATGTATTTTGTTTGTTAATTATTAAATTATTAAGTTAATTATTAATTATTAAAAGCAGTTGTGCTAGACCACATGAGGTATTTGTCATATACTTGGAAGGGGTTCAAAAGTGCTTCATTTCTATCTATTTATGTGAAAAGCAGTTTTAAATGCTCACATACATAGAAAGCAAAAAAAGAACTAAAACTCGTTCTGAACTCTTTCATTCTAGCAATAAATATTATTCACCTATAAGTAGTCCCATAATTAGGGGAAAAGCCTCATCTCTATCTCATTAAATGATGCATTCTCAATAAAAATACATACCTCTTATATTAATCATTGTCAAAATAGCATATTTATGTTGTTTGTTAAATTGCATACTAATACTAATTATAATGATAACTCACTCCAAATGAAATCTTATATGGCTTAAAGAATTGTGTCACACAAAAGAATTAAATCAATTTCAGTTTAAGTATGTATTTTTTGATGAAGTGTATAAAATCAACAATGAAAGTTTTTGAAGCAAATATATATATATATTAAATAATTGGATAAAAGCCTATGGAGTAGTAGAATGAAAATATGAGTTCCACAGGGGGAAAAAAAAGAGCAATGTAAAATTAAAACTCCAAAAATGACTTTTAAAAATATATATATATGACATACCAAATCTATGTGCTTTCTATCACATAGGTTATATTCAAAAAGAAATATAAACTTTTTACTATCAAGATTTATCATATGTCAGAAATGACATCTTTTGCAATTATTTAAACAAACATACAATAAACACTTGTGTAAGGTGTCAGGGAGTACATAGGGCTTCCAAATTACTTTCTGGGTAGGCAACAAAATACTATGTTTCTTTTTTTTTTTTTTACAGATTTGTATTTATTTATTTGACAGAGAGAAACACAGCTAGAGAGGAAACACAAGCAGGGGGAATGAGAGAGGGAGAAGCAGGCTTCCTGCACAGCAGGGAGCCCGATGTCGGGCTTGATTCCCCGTCTCCAGGATCATGACCTGAGCCAAAGGCAGTCGCTTAACCAACTGAGCCACCCAGGTGCCCCAAAATAACATGTTTTAAAACTACTACCTACGCAGGGATTAGGGTCAAACATTTCACTCTGCCACTTGTTAAATGTGGAAACTTATTAAAATCGCTCAATTTGCCTGCACAGTAGACACCACATATGTTAAACAGAAATAATAACCAGCTCAGGGATTTTGTGAGAATGAAATGAAATATCATATGAGAAACCTGCAAGACCCAATGCGTGTTCACCAAGTGGTAGCAATTATCTTGAACGGGAGCAATTACCTGGAAATGGCTTTGTTATAGAAAACTATTCTTCCTGATGGAATTAGCACACAACTATAGGATGTGAGCAAGTGTGATAACAGGTTTCATCAAATAAAATAACTTTTACTCTTCAGGGTTGATTAAACTCCCTAACCTACTCTCCTAGAGATATTTCTGGTGCCTCGTTTCAGGGTTTTAATAGTTTAAAGGAGTAATTTTCTCAATCCCATTTGAGATGGTTATCTTCTTTAAAAAACAACTCCTTAACACACCACCACATGAGACTCAGGCAAAACAATGAGGCTGCAAGTACTTTCTTTAAGTTTGTGAAATGAAATCAAATGTATTTCTGATAAGCTCTGTAACTTAAAAGTGGAAACCTCATTTCATTACCAAATGGATAATAAAGCTAATTTCAAAGAAGAGAAGTCTCTTAATATATATTGGTTATTAGGGACTGAATGTTTGTGTTCTCCACCCCCTCGCCAAATCCACAGGTTGAAATTTAATCCCCCTGTGATGCGTTTGGAGGTAGGGCCTTTGGGAGCTGATTAGGCCATGACAGTGGAGTCTTCACAAATGGGATTCAGGCCCTTAAAAAAGACCAGAGAACTAGCTAGCTCCCTCTTTCTACCATGTGAAGGTACAAGAAGAGTGGACAGTCTGCAACCCGACGAGATCTCTTACCAGAACCCGACCGTGATGGCCCCATGATATTGAACTCCCAGCTTCCAGAACTGTGACAAATAAATTCATATTGTTGACATGGCCCCCACTTATGGTATTTTGCTATGGAAGCCCAAGCTGACTAGGACTCCAGGGAAATATCATTCTATTTTGTTTTCGGCAAACAAAATGCAAGTTTATTCTAGCAATATATTTCAGAAACTTTAGCAAATTAGTAAAGTTAGAAATCTCGACTATGGTCTTCTATCATTTTAAAACCAGAAAATCAATCAGGAATATCAACATGCAACCAACGCTCTATTGATAAAGACGCCAATTGCTAGTGTAACTGGTATTTTTTTTTAAGAACGAAGAAAGAAATTCACTAAAGGCAGTTACTGGTTCAACTGATCCAAAAGCAACTGCCTTGATGATTCCCCTCTAGACCTTATAATCTTTGAGATGCTGCATCAAAACAAACACCATGTCTAGTTTTAAAGGTTTTTGAAAAGAAGACAATTTAGATGAGCATCGGGTCTTACATGGAAGGACTGAATCACTAAATTGTACACCAGAAACTAATATTATACTGTATATTAACTACCGGAATTTAAATAAAAACTTTTTAAAAAAATACAATTTTTTGTGTGATTTAAAGATAGTTTTTCAGGTGAAATAAACTATGACCCACATTTATTCTTTTTTTTTTTAAGAGAGCAAGACAACTCTGAACTAAAATTTTAAAAACCCACATATTAATTCATAACATGCTTATCCTTTGAAATTACAACACTGACATTTGACAAGATATTCTTGGAGCGGCAAATAAATTTATTGAAAGTCCATGAACAGAGGCAAACAATGTACATTATTCTTAATCCAAGAACTAGAGCTAAAGAGGAAATAGAAAATGCTGGTCACTCTAGAGGCAGATGTCTCAGAATAAAAAAGCACATAATACATGTGGTAACAAACTTAACTAGAAATGAGAACCATAAGTAAGCATCTTCTGCCACATGGTAGTTTGTCAAAGCAATGCCATGGGAAGCAAGAGAGAAAACCCATCTTCACTCACATATTAAAGCAAAGGACAGGAAATAATCCATTAGTTTTGCCAATTAGCAGGAGAGCTCTTGTTAAGGCAGAGGAGGAAGGAAGGAAGCAAAACACAAGATAACTGCCCCCCTCCACCGTGAGCACATGCATAGTTATGTAGGGGGTTGGGGGGAATGATCTGGAGTTGTTACATTGTTCAGGAAACTCACAAAAGGAAAACTGGCTTAGCCAAATTATCTCACTTTTTCTTTCTTTTTTTTAAGATTTATTAATTTATTCCAGTGGGGGAGGGGCAGAAGGAGAGGGAGAAAGAAACTCAAGCACACTTCTCACTCAGTACAGAGCCCAACCTGGGGCTCCACACAGGACTCAATCTCATGACCCTGAGATCATGACCCTGAGATCACAACCTGAGTTGAGACCAAGAGTCACACCCAACCTACTGTACCATCCAGATGCCCCCATCTTTTCTTTTAAATTTAAGCTCTATTGTCATCCTGATTCCAATCTATTTCCTGCATGCTTTTAAACATCTTATGCTTTCTTTCTCTATCATCTATTTTCTCTTTTTTATTGTTAACTTTTCCACTCACTTTGCTACATTTCTGCTCTCACTCCACTTTGGGGATGAACTGACAGATGGTTTTCAGAGCCACAGCTTTTTTTAAACAGAAACTAAAACGATTAAAATTACTTTATTTTCAACACTACTAAAATACTGTGATACATCATCTGAAGAGACTGGCAGACCTCTCTCTCACTTGTCCTTCTTCCATCCCCACAGAAGCTGTCAGTCCCGATAATCAAGACTTACAAAAATCTATAAATCTAAGGAAAGCTTCTCTTTCAGCCAATGTGTCAATCTCTGCTTGCAAGGGACCATTTTACCATAGTAACAAGCAAGTGGCAAACTGTAAGGCATCCTGAACAATCTGCTTCTTTTACCTCTTCAAGAACCTGCACCAAATACAAGTGTCTGTTGACCGTGCCCCCTTGGGGAGGCTCGAAACTCCTTTGTGTCCCTGGACTGCAGGGTTCTCTGACCTTCTCTGAGCTTCCAGAACCCAAAACTTCAAAGATTATGGTCTGCACCCCAACATGCCCTTAAGGTTAAGGCAAGGGGACAGAGCTTTGCAGATCTCCTGTGGGGCCATGGCAGATCATCCTGTGCCCATGGCTCCCACCTGTGGCACCTTCCCTTCCCCAGCTCATAGAGTTGACTAGATGTCAGAAGAGACTCATCTCTGTGGGCCTGATTATGTTCCCATGATTGTCTTAAATTCCATAATGCCCGCCCTGTCAGTGATTGTTCCCAGAGGCCTTCCAGAATTAGGCTAGCATGCTGACTTTTGGCTATTCAAATTATTTCTATAGGCAGGGGCCCTTCAAAACATATTTGCACACCCCCCTAAACACACACACACACACATACACACACACACACACACACATACACACACACATATACACACTAGCAGTGGCCTTGTACAATAAAACAGATGAAACCTGCATGACACCTGCTTCCTCTCCTAGGCTAGTGACAGATCCCAGAAACTTCTAGAAGTGGTCATTCTAAGATTCAGTACAGCTGTATGTTTTGGTCCAATCTAAGAGATTTGTGATTGAAACCCAAGGAACCTCCTCAAAGGTTTGTACTAGCACCAAGATGTTACATCAAGTAAGGAAAGGGCCATGAGCCTATGATGAGGCCATAGGAAACACCGGGAGCCCCTAGACAGAGTACCAATTATTAGGTCCACTACAGTCTGACCCAAGAGCACACCCTGCTTACAATGTAACGAGCCCTGATGCCCTCACTCCAGTGTGTGGGGGTAAGAGCAGATGCAGTACTCTAAGATGGACCAGACAAGAATGGCAAGAGATGGCCCTTATTTTTCTGCAGTTTGCACACCTAAATTTCTCTACTTGATTATTCTTTATTCTACAAGAATAATAATCATATTTTCTCTCTATGAAAGATAGTACATTTTTCTGCTTATAAAATCTGCGCTAGAGGAGCACTACTTTGAGGCAGTCAATCACTCTAATTCAGCTTTCCCAAATGACCTTCCACTGAACACTTTCCACCAAAGTTAATAAAGTACACCCTATCTAGCACAGTGGTCTCTACCACAGGACCATTTTGGCTGGAAGAAAGCCAGAAAAACAAAAACTATTACACAATATGCCTGTTATTTGCACCTGTTGCTATGGAGTTGAGCCAAAATTCTTTTTTTTTTTTTGTCTGGCTGGTTGGTTCTTTCACTGGGAAATAATCACTTTAACAGGTCTTATGATTGTACAAATGTAATGCACCAAGCCTTGTCAGACAGGAGAGGTGGAGACCATTAAGAGTTAAACTGCTGGGGCACCTGGGTGGCTCAGTCCTTAAGCATCTGCCTTGGGCTCAGGTCATGATCCTAGAGCCCCAGGATCGAACCCCACATCGGGCTCCCTGCTCAGCGGGAGGCCTGCTTCTCCTTCTCACTCCCCCTGCTTGTGTTCCTCTCTAGCTGTGTTCCTCTCTGTCAAATAAATAAATAAATAAATAGTTAACCTGCTGTGCATAATAATAGGCAGGCTTCCTTTATTAAGAATAGGGTAACAGAGTGACATTGCCAAGATGGTGACATAAGTTATTTCTTATTCTGCTTCTCCTCACAAGAGGAACAAGTAGCATCTATTCAAGATACAAGACACCACTGAAAGAATCCTAGAGCACAAAGGTGAGGCTGAAGCGGCCCCTGGCACCTCCAAGACCAAGCCTTAAAAGGATAAGAGAAGGGGCACCTGGGTGGCTCAGTTGGTTGGGCGACTGCCTTCGGCTCAGGTCATGATCCCAGAGACCCGGGATCTAGTTCCACATCGGGCTTCCTGCTCTGCGGGAAGCCTGCTTCTCCCTCTCTCGCTCCCCCTTGCTTGTGTTCCCTCTATGGCTGTGTTTCTCTCTGTCAAATAAATAAAAAAAAAATCTTAAAAAAAAAAAAAAAGAAGAAGGATAAGAGAAGAGGTTACATGCAGACTACATTGCCCCTCCCCCAGGACTGGGCCGCCCCATGTGCAGAGGTCTCCCTAACCTCTAGTTCTTCCACTGGCAAAAGAAAACCCAGGGGGACAACCAGCCTCCCCCAACATTGTGAGTCACTTTGTAGGAGCCTCTACTCGAAAAGTGCACCATAAGGACCGCAGAGGAATCTATAGGGCCCAGCCACCAAAAATCTGACTATGATGGAGAAGTTGAGAGGGGCTTGCAACAACCAGCACACAGATCTTGGCAGACCAAGTTCATGCCTGCAGTGCCCAAGTAGTAATCCCAACCAGTGGCTTTGTGGCTTTGTTCACCTATAGAACCCAGTTGGGACTACACTCTGACAGGTAATTTTAAGAATGCACATCTGTCTGTTTGGGATCCTAAAACAAGATTTGCCAGCCCCAGAGTGTTTTGCCCACAGCCAGAGAAGATGCTGAGTCACAGCCATACCTGCTGTGGAGAGTGCCTTCCAGGCTCATGTGATGCAAAGGGCTGACGACAAGTCCTAGAAGCTGTGCAGCCCAGGGGCACTGGAGCCAAGAGCAGGTAGAGAGAGCTGATCTCCTCCAGAGCAAAGCCAGTACCAGGTGTGGAGGCTGCCCATGCTATAAGCGGGCAGGGGGATTCATTCATAGCAAAGGCTGCCAGTAGCTCCTGGTCCCTCCCAACCACACAGCTTACTTGGGAAGTTGAGGATAGCCTGAAATGGCTCCTCCCCTTCCATCCAGGCGAGGGGGCTGAGACACAGCCTCACCAGCTGTGGAGAGTGTCTCCTGGCTCCATCAAACCAGAAGGGCTGGTGAAGCTATGCAGCCCAGGGGTGCTCTTGAGACAGAGCCCGCAGTTGGCAGAGCAAAGCCAGTGGCCCTGTCTGGCCAGGGAACTTAGCGTGCAGGTCAGCTTGAGTTAAGATAACAAAGGGCGTTAGAGCTGCTTCCACTACATTTGGGCAGGGAACCTAATTCATAGCCTTACTGCTCACTGACAGCCTTCAGCCTGTCTGATAAGAACTTAACCAGAGCACACACAAAGCCGCATGGTACACTCATCAGCCCTACATGCAGTGGCACTGGAATGGAGAGCACAGCTGGTGGCTTCCTTCATCTGCAGAGCAAAACTGGTGCATTCACCTGATGAGGGAATTCAGTGCACACTCAGACATGATTCAGGTCCCCAAACAACAAGCCATGTAGGCCTGGGCCCTGGCCTACTGTCCTCCCAGGGATGAGAAGCTAATTTATAGCCCCATCTACTATTAAATATAGTACCCAGTCCCAACCATTTAGTTAGCCTGACCGAAAAATTCAGGCAACTGGGGGGCCTAGCCTACAGCTTCCCTTGGGTAAGGAACCAACCCTAGACACCTATGCACCTGTTCTCAACCAGTGGCACACCCCCGTCCCCATCGTCAGAGTTCAAACACTTGCCTCGCCCAAAAATAGATAATAGCTCCTCTTGCCTGTGCAAAGACATTACCAGTAGACACACCTAGAAACCCAAAACTCAGCTAAATGGTAAAAAAAACTGCCTCTACCAAAGCAAACCTGTAAAGTCTGGGAAGGGAGCCCCATTACTCAAATGACACCAACGTAAGAAAATAAGGATCACATGCACACACACAAACACACACACACAATCAGGTAAATATGACACCACCAGAAGAAACTGAAAAAGTTCTAATAACTAGTCATAAAGAAATGGCTTTCACTAAACTCTACACCTGAAATTAATATTACACTATAGTTAGCTAACTGGAATTTAAATAAAAACTTGAAGAAAAAGATTAATGAATATCTATGAATTACAAGACAAAGAATTCAAAATAATCCTCTTTGGAAAGTTTAGTGAACTATAAGAAAACACAGATAGACAAGTAAACAAAATTAAGAAAACAATGCATGAACAAACTGAGAAGTTTGAAGGAAATAGCAATCATTAAAAGAGAAATAAAGAAAGAAATCCTCAAGTTGTAAAGTAATAACTGAACTGAAGAATTTGATAGAGTTTCAAAAGTAGACACAACAATGTAGAAGAAAGAATCAGTGACCTGCACAATAGGACATTAGAAATTATCCAGTCAGAAGAGCAGAAATAAAAAGAATGAAAAAAATCTATGGGAATTATAGAACACAATAAAAAAAAAACCAATATTTGCATTATGGCATTCCAGAAGGGGAAGAGAAAGAGAAAGGGACAGAAAGTATATGTAAATAAATAATAGTGAAAATTTTTCTGAACCTAGTGAAAAAAAAATAGACATCCATATCCATATGTCCCAAAGGATCCCAAATAGGTTGGACCTAAATAACACTCCACTGAGACACATTATAATTTAATTGTCAGAAGTCAACAACAAAGAATTTTAAGAGCAGCAAGAGAAAAGAGAGAAGTTATATACCAGGGAACTCCCATGGAATGGGATGACATATTCAAGATATTGAAAGAAACTACTATCAACCAAGAATTCTATACCTTGTGAAGCTGTCCTTCAGAACAAAGAGGGATAAAAACTTCCCTGAACAAACAAAACCTGAGGGAGTTCATTACGACCAGCCTACCTTATAAGAAATGCTAAAGGGACTTCTTTGAGTGGAAGTAAAAGAATGCTAATTAACAGCATAAAAATAGAAAAGGTGGTATAAATTTCACGGGCAACAGTACATGTATAGTCATAGTTAGATTTTGCAGGATGGTAATAATGGTGCATAACTCACAACTCTAGTTTAAAATTTTAAAAAAAGAATGTAGCAAAATAACCATGATTACAATAATCTGCTATTAGTTACACAATATGAAAACATATAAATTCTAACAGCAATAACCTAAATGTGAGAGGGATAAGAAATAGAAATGTAAAGTATACAAATTCTATTAAAGTTGATTCATCATCAAATTAAAATAAGTTGTTATAAGTTTAAGATATTTTATGTAAGCCTCATGCTAACTACAAAAGGAAATCTTATAATAATCATGCAAAAGGACACGATAAAGATGTCAAAGCATATGGATACCACATCATATCAGACATCAGAGCACAACATAAAGGACAGTAGGATAGGAAACAAGGAACAATGGATCTAGCAAATAACCCGGAAAAAACTAACAAAATTGCAATAGTAAATCTTTACCTATCAATTATTATTTTACATGCAAAGGATTAAAGTTTTCCATCAAACAATGTAGAATGGCTGAATATATAAAATAACAAGATCCAACAATTGCTGCATACAAGATACTCACTTTAGCTTTAAAGACACAACTAGACTGAGAGTAAAGATGGAAAAAGACATTTCAACATTTCAAGTAAATGGTAACCAAAGAAGAAGAAGAAGAAAAAGAAAAAGAAAAGAAAAAAGAAAGAGAAAAGAAAAAGGAAAAAGAAAAAAAAAGAAAGAAAGAAAGAAAGAAAGAAAGAAAGAAAGAAAGAAAGAAAGAAAGAAAAAGAAAAGCAAGGATAGCTATATTTAGACAAAATAGACTTTAAACTAAAAATAGGTAAAAGAGACAAAGAAGGTCACTGTATAATGATTAAGGGGCAACACATCAACACATCATAATAATTATAAATACTTATATGCCCAACATCAGAGCACCTAAACATATAAAGCAAAAGCCAATAGAACTAAAAGTAGAAATAAACAGTAATGCAATAATAGTTGGGGACTTTAATACCCCACTTTCAACAGTGTATACATAATCCAGACAGAGAATCAATAAGGAAACAGCATATTGGAACACTATTAATAGATCTGACAGATATATAGAGAACATTCTATTCAACAGCAGCAGAATATACATTCTTCTCAAGCACACATACATATTCTAAGGTAGACTATATGTTAGGGCACAAAATAAGTCCTAACATATTCAAGAAGACTGAAATGATACTAAGTATCTTTTCTGACCACAATGTCATGAAACTAGGTATCAGTAATAAGAGGAAAACTGGAAAATTCACAAACACATGAAAATTAAACAGCACTCTCCTGAACAACCAATGGCCCAAAGAAGAAATTAAAGGAGAAATTAAAAGTTTCTGAAAATGGAAATACAACATGTGAGAATTTTGGTATGTAGGAAAAGCAGTTCTAAGAGCAGTTCATAGCAATAAACAACTATGATACAAAGCAAGAAAGATCCCAAATAATCTAACGTTACATCTTAAAGAACTAGAAGAAGGACAAACTGAGCAGAAATAATAACAATTAGAGCAGAAATAAAGAAAATAGAGAAGAGAAAAACAATGGGAAATATTAACCAAACTTAGAGCTGATTCTTTAAAATGATAAAATTGACAAACCCTTATCTAGACTTAAGCAAGAAAAAAAGAGAAAAGACTCAAATCAACAAAATTATAAATAAAAAGGAGACTTTATATCTGACACCACAGATATTCTAATGATAATAAGAGACTATTATGAAGAAGCTATAGGCCAATAAACCAGACAACATAGAAGAAATGGAAAATTTTTTAAACATACTATTATTCACCAAGACTGTATCAGGAAGAAATAGAAAATCTGAATAGAATAGTTACCAGTAAGGATATTGAATCACTAATAAAAAATGTCCCAGTAAAGAAAAGCCCAGGATCAGATGGCTTCACTTGTGACTTTCACCAAACATATCAAGAATTAGCACCAATCCTTCTCAAACTCTTCCAAAATATCAACGAGGAGGGAAAACGCTCAAAATGATTTCACAAGGCTAGGATTATCTTGATTCCAAGCCAGAAAAGGATACAACTAGAAAAGAAAACTATAAATCCATATCCCTGATGAATTTAGATGCAAAAATTCTCAATAAAATACTGCAAACCAAATTTAGCAGCACATTAAAAGGATCATTCACCATGACCAAGTGGGATTTATCCCTAGGATGCAAGGACAGTTCAAATCAATAGTGTACAAATCAATGTAATGTGTCACATTAATAAAAGGATCATAGGGGCGCCTGGGTGGCTCAGTGGTTAAATGTCTACCTTCAGCTCAGGTCATGATCCTGGAGTCCCAGGATCGAGCCCCACATCAGGCTCCCTGCTCAGTGGGAAGCCTGCTTCTCCCTCCCTCACTCGCGCTGCTTGTGTTCCCTCTCTGGCTGTGTTTCTCTCTGTCAAATAAATAAAATATTTTAAATAAATAAATAAATAAAATAAAAGGATCATATGATCATCTCACTTCACACAGAAAAAGCAAACAAAATTCAGCATATATTCAAAATAAAAACTCAACAAATTAGGTATAGAGGGAACATCACTCAAAATAATAAAGGTCATATATGGCAAACCCACAGCTCACATTGTGCTCAATCATGAAAAGATGAAAGATATTTCTCGAAGATCAAGAATTAGACAAAGGTCCTCACTCTCATCACTTCTCTTCAACATAATATTGGAAGTCCTAGCTAGGGCGATCAGTCAAGAAAAAGAAATAAAATGTATCAGAATTGGAAAAGAAGTGTAAAACCATCTCTATTTGTGGACAACAGACTTTTGTATAAAGAAAATCCTAAAGACTCAACCAAAAAACTGTTAGATCTAATCAATGAATTTAATAAACTTATACAAAACTGATGCAAAAAAATCGTGTTTCTATATACTACAACACAATTTCTGGAAAAGAAATAAACTAATCCCATTTACAATAAAACGCTTAGGAATAAATTAAAGGAGGTGAAAGATCTCTAAAACAAAAACTACAGGACACTGAAAAAAGTAATTGAAGATACAAATTATTCTAGGTATTCTAGCATCACACACTAGAATTAATATTGTTAAAATGCCAGCACTACCAAAGCCATCTTTAGATTCAATGCAATCCTTATCAAAATTCCAATGGCATTTTTTTACAGTAAAAAAACCCTAAAATTTATATGGAAACAAAAAAGACCTCAACTAGACAAAGAAATCTTCAGAAGGAACAAAGATATCACACTCCTAACTTCTAGCTGTACTATAAAACTTTCCTAATCAGGATAGTAATGGTGTGAAAATAGACAAATAGACCACTTCAATAGAAATAAGAGCCCAGGAAATAAACCCAACCATATATGGTTAACTAATATTTGACAAGAGAGTCAAGGATACTCAATGAAGAACATAAGTGTTGCTAGATAATTGGATATTCAAATGTAAAAGAATGAAACTGAACCCATACATTAGAAGGTGGAAGACAGACAGTAAAGTATCTTCCAAATTGAGAAGGCACCTTGAGACCAAAAATAAACAACAACAACAACAACAACAACAAAGTAAGCCACTCCATACTGTTCACACACTTTTATTCAGGGTAGCTTACTGACTGACAGATAGATGACCTGGGCACTATATAGCTATTCTCTACAAAGTGCAGACCTTAATTCATAGCTTTTATGGAGTGAGGGGCATTATGGGGAGGCAAAGGGTCATAATCTACAGTGGTGCCATCTGCGTGCCAGAGAGCTCAAGACAAGCCTTCCTGCCTTCCAGTGAGGCCATATATTAACCTCCAAGGGGCCTGGAACACACAGCTCTAGTGAACAAGGACCAAAGATGCAGTAGTGTTGTCAGCACTCCTACACCCTATCTTTCACCACCCACAGAAACTAATTTGAAATAGGTTAAAGACCTTAATGTAATACCTGAGACCATGAAACTCCTAGAAGAAAATACAAGGAACAAAGCTTCCTGACATGGGTCTTAGTAAAGATGTCTTGGTTAGGACACTTAAAATACAAGTAACAAAATCAAAAATAAACAAGTAGGACCAAATAAAACTAGGAAGCTTTTGCACAAGGAACCCACCAAAACAAAGTAAAAAGTAAAAAATATTTCCCAACCATGTATTTGATAAAGGTTTAATATCCAAAACATATGAAGAACTTCTACAACTTAAAAGCACAAAACAAATAATCCAATCAAAAAATGGGCAAAGAACCTCAACAGACACTTCTCCGAAGAAGACATATGAAAGGTCAATGGGTACATGAAAAGATGCTGAACATCACTAGTCATTAGGAAAATTAGTCATTAAAACCACAATGAGCTATCATCTCATGCCAGTTAGTATAGCCATCCATTATCAAAAAGCCAAGAGATGACAAATGTTGGCAAGGATATGGAAAGGGAACCTTTGTGCACTGTTGGTAGGAATGTAAATTGGTGCAGCCACTATGGGAAACAGTATGGAGGAGCCTCAAAAAATTAAAAATAGAATTACCATATGATCCAGCAATTCCACTTCTGAGTATTTATCTGAAGGAAATCAAAACACTAACTTGAAAAGACATCAGCACCCCTATGTTCATAGTATTTTTCACAATAATCAAGACACAGAAACAACCTTAATGTCCATAAATAAATGAATGAGTTTTGGTACATGTATATATGCAATGAAGTAGTATTCAACCATCAAAAAAAAGGAAAACTGGCTATTTGGAACAACATGGATGGACCTTAAAAGTACTACACAAAATAAAATAAGTCAGAGAGAAAGACAAGATTTCACTTATATGTGAAGCTAAAAGAAAAACAGGCAAACTGATAGAGAAAGAGATCAGACTTGTGGTTACCAGAAGCAGGGATTGGGGGAGGGGGAATTGGAGGACAGTGGTCAAAAAGTACAAACTTCCTGTTTTAAGATGAATAAGTACTAGAGATACAAGGTCCACCATGATGAGTAGCTAACGCTGTTGTATGACATCCAAGAAAGTTGGTAAGAGTAAATTCTAAAAGTTCTCATCACAAAGAGAAAAGTTTTCCTTTATTCTTTTGTTCTTTTTTCTACTGTATTTATATAAGATGGATGTTTTCTGAAGCAATTTGAGTAATCATTTTGTAAAATATGTGAATCAAATCATTATGCTGTCAGGGAATACAGTCAATAATACTGTAATAACTTTGTATGGTGACTGATGGTAACTAAACATCACGGTGATCATTTCATTTTGTATGTAAGTATTGAATTATTATGTGGTACACCTGAAACTAATACTTTACACATCAACCATATTTCAGAAATAAAGGAAAAACAATTGTGCTATATACCTTGAACTTACACAGTCATGTTGTCATTTATTTCTCAGGAAAAAAAACTGGAAAAAATTTTTAAAGAATAGGGTGACTTCTCTTAGAGGCTCTTACTGTGATATTTGACAGAATTATTGCAAACTTTTTAAGTCTGCATGTCAACTCTATAAAGTAACATCATCTATATTTTACAAAGAAACTAGCATACAGAGCAGATAGATCACCTGTATTCCACAGCTAGCTTGTTACAGAGTCAGAATTTGAATGCAGGTCTTTGGACTCCAGGCACGGGGCCCTTCAGACATTAGCAGTGTTGTCTCTTATAATAATCTTTGTCTTTTCAGCTTCTCCTTAACAGCATGCTTAATTTTTCTGCAAACAGTAAATCTCATTAGATTCTTGAAGGATGAAAGAGAGTACGTAAATTACCAAATTTGGACAATTCAGAGGGGGCTTATGTGACTCAAAGTAATTGATACCTTGTACTCAAAGGGCCATGTGTGACTACAGATCAGAAGGCACTAGGTTATTTGAAGGATCTTATCAGGAAGGACTGACTAGAGCTCCTAGAAAGAGATACTGGAGAGCCAAACACAACTTGTTTGGGAAATGAGTATCCTTGCCAAAGCTTCGTGCAGAAATAATGTGGGGCTGACCTCTTGGTCATCACCCTAAATGGGCAGGCTCTTCCAACCAATCAGCCTGCCAAAGCAGTGTTGGTGTTAAGTACCTGAATTTTGCACCTGCTGACAATTCTGAATTAATGTTTCCAAAACTTCTAAGGTAAGAGTGAGAGAGATATTGCCAAGTCACATCTATTTATTCTTTCTGAAGAATTGTTAAATTAAAGTCATCCCTAAATATCTTCAAATTGAAACATGTGTTGACACAATCCATGTAACAATTTCCTTCAAGAATAGCTTAGTTTTCCCTGGCTGGAATCATAACGCGTATGCAAAGAGACACCTAGTGGCCCAACACGGAAGTACACTATTTAGTTGGAGACCAAAAACTGAAACATTTGACTCCCTATTTTAACATTGTTTTGATTTCAATAGGGTGTTGTTTTTTGTTAAGTGCTAGAGTTCTACACGGAGAAATTTAAGTTTTACAAGAGAATATTTTGTGTTTCTTTCTAGAGGAACTGTTTGCTCCTCTATTTGTTTTTTAATTAGACGATCTTACTGCCTGAAGCCCTGAGAAGTCATACAAAAATTACAGGGTAGACTGTAAATGGCCACACACTTCAGTTCACCTTTCCCTGAACACATGTGTTACTATTTTTCTGTTTCCATCTCTTTCTAGATTTTGTGTAAGATATTTTCCATTTGTCTTTGGGTTATTTTACTCTTGCTTTTAATGCAGTAAAGCCAAAGACCTTTTTTTTCCCAGCCAGTTTCCTGTGGTCCGCCCGGCTTCCTGTGGCCGCCCTGCCTCGTTACTTCACACTGTCTTTCTCACTCACACCTCACCTACACCTCCTCACAGTCAACTCGCATGTGCCCCTGCCACGCTCCTACCACCCTAGATAATATCATCTAACCTCAAAAGTAAAAGTCTGCCATCACAAAAAAACAAGGAATCCTCTATTTTTTTCTTTACCCCATAATACAGAAATTTGGTTATGCCCCAAATTTAGATTAGAAGTTGTTTTTAATTAAATATGTTTAATGGTAATTTATATGGCCTCAGAGACTCAGACTCAGGATTTTAGATCTGAAAGAAATAGGTTTTTTCTGGGGAAAGCCAGGACCGTTTATAGTCTGATTACTCTGAGATGGCCATGTCATAAAAACTCATGTGGACAGTGGGAGAAGGAAAGTAAATGGGAAGTAGGGTAATCCAGGGAGAGAAACGAAACAACAGAGACTTTGGACACAGAAACAAACTGAGGGACTTGGAGGGAGGGGGGTGGAGGGATGGAAGAGCCTGGTGGTGGGTACTGGGGACACCTAAAGTGTGGAGCACTGGGTGTGGGGAATGGGGAATGAATCTTGGAACACTGGGGAAAAAAATTTTTTAAGTAACAATAAAAAAATTAAAAAAAAACCATTCTATGGGGTGTGGGGAGTGTGACGTCAGTTGTTGCATATCATAGGGGTTTATTATGCTTCCTTCTTTCTCTTTTGAATATATCTGAAAATTACATAATAAAATATTTTGAAGACTGAAAAAAAAAAACAAAAAAAAAACTCATGTGGATGGTCCCAGGAGGGTGAAGCATCACGTGCAGAAGCGAAAAAGCCAAAGAATGCCCAGGGTCTAGATGTGTAGAGGGAAAAGTGATCTTAGAAGTAGATTCTCCCCCAAACCATTCCAGCTAAAACCAGATGGATCAGCGATGAGCCGGAAGCCTAGCCCTTCCCAAATCCTATCGGGGGCAAAACAAAGACGTCCTTACTCCACCATTTTCAGTAAGTAAAGTCCTTATTTCCTCCCTCCCATGTTTGATGATGAAATGTTAAAAACTTTTTAATATTAAGAATAAACCAAAGATGTTCACCATCATTCAACCACATTATATTAGAAGGGCTCACTAAAAAATTTTAAGAATTAAATGATTAAAAATAAGAAATAAAGACTGTCAGTATTTTCAGACAATATCACATTCAGACAATATAACATGAATTATTAAAACTAAAACGTGGACACAGAAGATTGCTAGATACAAGGCAAATATGTAAAAATCAATATCACTTCTATATATCAACAAAAAATAGCATGAAAATTAAATTTTTAAGAGAATACATATGTAGCAACATCATTAAATTTCACATACATTGGAATGAATCTAACAAAAGATGTGTCATACCTCTATGAAAAAATCTGTAAATAAAAAACATTATTGAAAGAAATTAAAGTAAAGCTAAATAAATGGAAAGATATATCATGTTCCTTAATTAGTTTACAATACTTAAGAGTATAAAGATGACTGTGGTTATTTTAATTTGCTGTTAATTTTTCTATCTTATGGTCATAATGATATTATTCTACCTTTTTTCTAGAACTTTCATTGTCCGCCCTCCATATTAGATTGGCAATCTATTTACAATTGATTTTTTTTAAGATTTATTTTTAGGGCAGGGGGAAGGGAGAGAGAGAGGAGAGAGAGAATGTCAGGTAGACTCTGAGCTGAGCACAGAGCCTGACATGGGACTTGATCGTATAACCCTGAGATCAGGACCTGAGCCGAAACCAAGAGTCAAACACTTAACCAGCCAGGCTACCCAGGGACCCCTTCATTTACAATTGATTTTTGATCATAGCTTCAAATAAGAGTAAAGTTTCATTTTTTAAATTAATAATAAACTGTTTGAGTATCATTTATTGAAAATTTATCCACCACCCCACTGGCTCTAACCATAAAGGAAAAGCTTCATAAGTTGGAACACACTGAAATTAAAAATTTCCACTCATCCAAAGACAGCATTAGGGATTGTAAAAGCAAATAAATGAATAAGAAAAGACATGTGAAATACATACATATAACCTCTTTAACCCTACACAAGAATATGTGAAGGAGTCCTATAATCAATAAGAAATAAGCAAAAAAAAAAACAAAAAAAAAAACCCCACAAAAAACAAAAAAAAAAGAGAAAAACAGGAGAAAAATGGGAAAAAACTTAAGTCATTTTACAATGGAGGTTATCAATTAACCAAATATGTATGAAAAGGTGCTTTGCTCCTTTACAGGGAACTGCCAGGCAAAAGTGTCATAATCATGAAATCTTAAAAGACTGACAACACCATGTATCGGCAACATTGTAAACCCAATGAAAAATCTCTCCAGTGCTGCCATTGGGCGTGTCAATTGGGGCAACCATTCTGGAAAGCTGTTTAGCAATATCTGCCAAATTGGATCACATGCAGAGTCTATGATCCATAATTTGCCTGTAGATGCACGTTTCAGATATGCATGCCCCTGTACACTGAGCACATGCATAAGAACATTTCTAGCAGCTTTATTAATAATAGCCAAAATGTTCAAAACAACCCAAATGTCCATCAATAGGAACACGGGTAAATTGTGGTATAGTCATACAGTGAACACTACTGAGGAATAGAAAGGAAAAAACTACTTCTATTCACAGTCACATAATACTGAGAGAAAGAAGCCAGACACTAGAGAATATAAATTGACAAAACTAGACCATAGGGTTGAGTGAAGTACACTTGGGTCACAACACTATAAAGGAATGAAAGGAAGTAATGATTGACCACAAATGCCAGTAGAGTGGTCACCTTTGGGAAGATGGCAAAGATTTATTGGAACAAGCACAGGAGTGCTAAATAAAAAAGATTTTATTTATTTATTTGAGAGAGAGGGAGAGAAAGCACAAGTAGCAGGGATGGGCAGAGGGACAGGGAGAAGCAGACTCCCTGCTCAGCAGGGATGTGGGGGTCCATCTCAGGACCCTGAGATCATGCCCTGAGCTGAAGTCAGATACTTAACTGACTGAGCCACCCAGGAGCCCCAAGAGTATTCTATTTCTTAACTCACATAGACTAGAATTTATGCTTTGTGATAAATCACTGAAATATTCAAATTTGTCTGTACACTCTTCTGTATTTATATTTTAACATAATATATTATATATTGCAAAACAGAAGTTATTCTAAAAATCAAGTTCTAACAATGTGTATGTGAAAGAAGAAAAACCCAAAACAAAAGGATATGGAAGTTTAAAAATAAAAAATGGAAACAGATATCCAGGCAAACCTAAAGGAAAAGCAAGCTGTGGTGATAATTTTAATATCTGAAAATATAAAATGTATACATACATATGTAAACTTACCATGCATTTTTAAACATGCATAATAAAGAAAGATGTTATAAGCCAATTAAAAACAAAGCCAGAAAATATAACCATGCATTTTTAAACATGCATAATAAAGATGTTATAAGCCAATTAAAAACAAAGCCAGAAAATATAACCTTACATGTAACATGTAAATATATTGCCTTGCCTCAAAATACATCAAGCAACCACAATTCATAAAACCAGAAAAAGTAGTAAACAAGTTGTCAATTATAATTGAAGATTACAGCACCCATCTCTCAGAAAGCAATGCAGACAATAAGTAAACAGAAATGCAGATGACACAAATTAGTAAATTTCGATATGCAGAATTCTGAACACTGTCATTGAGAAATACACACATTTCCATCACATGTGGTATATTATCAAAAATTTACAAAGTACTATATTACAACAGAAGTCTTGATAAATTGCACAGAATCGGTTTAACACAGAGTATGTTCTCTGACTATAATGCTTTATAGAAATTAATAGTGAAAACATAGCTTTAACATGTCTATATGTCTGGAAACAAGATCTCAGACTACTAAAAAAAAAAACTGAATCAAGAAGGAAGTCAAATGGGAAACATTTAGAATTTGTCACCATTGAAAACACTACACATCCAAATCTTTAGGGCATGCAACTAAAGCATTTTTGGGAGGGAACTGTATACCTTAAATATATTTATCAGAATACAAGAAGGAATGAAAACAAATAAGCTAAGGACTCAACACATGAAACTGGAAAAATAGCAAACCAAGGAAGAAGTAGGAAAAATAAAGGTGGAAATAAATGAAATAGAAAAATAAGAAGATTTAAAAAACACAAAAGTAGTTCTCTGGGGAAAAAAATTAATAAAAATGGAACTCCAGCAAGACTGATTAAGGGGGAAGGGGTATTAGATACAAATAAAAACTTCTGAGTGACAGCTCTTAGACTGCCAATTACTCAGCCTGACATTAACTTCAAAAATTTCATTTGGATGCAGGCAAACAGTTAAGAAGAAATCATATAGAGGGGCGCCTGAGTGGCTCAGTTGGTTAAGCGACTGCCTTCGGCTCAGGTCATGATCCTGGAGATCCGGGATCGAGTCCCACATAGGGCTCCCTGCTCGGCGGGAAGCCTGCCTCTCCCTCTCTCAATCCCTCTGCTTGCGTTCCCTCTCTGGCTGTGTTTCTCTCTGTCAAATAAATAAAATCTTAAAAAAAAAAAAAAAAGAAGAAGAAGAAATCATATAGAGAGATTGCCTGATAACCCATTTTGCAACCTGCTCTCCTGAAAGAAATAAAATATTCTTTGCTCAAATCTAGCTTATTCTGTCATACATTGGTCATTGAGAGTAAACATCTAAGTGAAATTGGAAACAAATGATGTAGAAAAGCAGAAAAAAAATTATTTTCCCTGTAAGTTTTTTTCCAGCCAAAATTACCTAATATTTAAAGATTATTGTAACATATAAGGACAAATACACTCAAAATTCAAAATCAAACAAATTAGAAAATTACTGTCCTGTTTCAGAGTATGCTCTTTTCTTCTACCTACTCATGTTATTCCCTTTTAGCGGAGACCCCATTTCTCAGGGTTCACCAGAAGGATCTTCTTTGGGGAATTTATTAATTTTTGTCTGACCAGCTCCTTTTCCTTCCCCTCACTCCCCACTGCACTGTCAATCATATGGCTCCACATCCCAAAACAGGAGCAAGCATATGGCTTATGTTTGTCAACCATTTACTCATTTAGCAAATATTTATTAGCTAACCATGTAGTATTATAGCCTGAAAACACAACCCTGAATAGATAAAATCTCTCTGCCCTCGTGGGGCTTATATTTCATGGGAGTAAACAATTAACAAGATAAATAAGGAAAATAAATGGCATAGAAGATGGAGGTAAATGAGGAAAAATAACACAGAGGGTTGTCATTTTAAATGCATGGATGGGGACAGTCTCACTAAATAGGTGACATTTGAGTGAAGACCAGGAAGAAGAAGGAAAGCGATCAGTAAAAATCCAAGGGTGAGCAGTCAGGGTTAGAGAACAGCCAAGGCAGAGCCCTGAATTGGGACTGAGAGTGTATCTGGTGTGTGTAAGGCCCAGCAAGGAGGCCCGCGTGGCAGAGGCTGAGTGCAATGGGGCGAGAGAGGTAGGCGATGAGGTCAGAGGGATTACAGGACGCCAGCTCACACGGATCGTGGGTGGTCTTTTGCTGAACACTTTGGCTTTTCTTGCAGTGAAACAGGCGAGCATTTTAGAGTATGTCTGGCACACATGTTAACAGTTCCGGCTCCAGCGCTGAGAAGAGAGTGAAGGAAGCAAAGAAATAAACCCAGGGACCTGTAAAGAGGCTACTGCAGTAAGCCCAAGAAGATAGGAGAGCACCCTGGACCATAGTTAGGGGAGCAGATGTGGTAAGAAATAAATGGGCCAAAGTACTTAACACCTTGGTCACAATGGCCAATTAAGAAAAGAGTAAATGAACTAAGGCTAGCCAGGAACTTCTCCCTAAAGCATTGGGGAAGAGTCTTGTCATTTTTTCTGGGACTTGAGCCATGAGCAGAGGGCAAGGCTGGAGTTAGCTGTGGCCATCTTGGTGAGTCAGTGGGGAGAATAGAGAATAAAACCAAAACAGTGGGAAGAGAGGGGAAAAAAGAAATCTTCCTATGCCACAAAATGCTGAACTAGACATATTTAAGAATATAAAGAGCTACACATGACTTGTGGAATTTCAGACTGTCAAAGGCATACAAAGAATCCTAAAAGTTTAGGGACACCTGGGTGGCTCAGTCAGTTAAGTGTCTGCCTTCAGTTCAGGTCATGATCCCAGGGTCCCTCATTGGAATCCTTGCCCAGCGGGGAGCCAGCTTCTCCCTCTGCCTACTGCTACCCTTGCTTATGTTCTCTCTCTGACAAATAAATAAATAAAAATCTTTTTAAAAAATCCTAAAAGTTTACAGACAGGATAAAATGGTATTATCTACAAAGAAACACAAATAATAACATCAGATATCTTATAGGCACCATGGAATGTTAGAGGGTATTGGAATAATGCTTCAAAGTTCTGAATCAAAATAAACGTATACATAAAATTCCATATCCAATAACACAATCAATCATGAGGGCAAAATAAAGACACTTGTAGACATGTTTATTCTCCATGTACCTAATATGAAAATAGTGCTTGATAAAACATTTCAATAAATAGAGAAAGAAATTTAAGGAGAAAAATGTGAGATATAAGAAAGTCAAAAAGGAAGAAAACAAAACATGAGATTAAGATTCAGGAAAAGATGACCATAAAATGGAAAGTAAAAGTATAAAATAAATTAAGGACAATCTATCACTGGGTGTTATATGCAAATAATGAATGATGGAACGCTACATCAAAAACTAATGATGTGGGGCGCCTGGGTGGCTCGGTTGGTTAAGCAACTGCCTTCAGCTCAGGTCGTGATCCCGGAGACCCAGGATCCAGCCCCACATCGGGCTCCCTGCTCAGCGGGAAGCCTGCTTCTCCCTCTCAGTCCCTCTGCTTGTGTTCCCTCTCTCACTGTGTTTCTCTCTGTCAAATAAATAATAAAATCTTTAAAAAACAAAAAAAATAAAAAAAACTAATGATGTACTGCATGGTGACTAACATAACATTATAATAAATAAACATAAATAAATAAATAAATAGATAGATAAATAAATAAATAATAGAAATAAAACTGATCTAAAGTATGTTTTCTTATTTGCAGTTCAATATCCCCTGCACTGATTTTGCAATCAATCTTTACTGCATTTGGAATTTCATTTAATTTCAAGTTATGGTTTTATAGAAAAGAAAAAAAATAATAAAATATGACTAATAATACAAAAGAAGCCTATAGATACATTGATATATGAGGGCCATTTTTTACCTAGACATTTTTTCCATGGTTGATTATACCTTCCCTGACTCCTTTTCAAATAACCTTGTTTTATTTATTCCTACCTAAAATTAGCACATGGGGCACCAGGGTGGCTTAGTTGTTAAGCGTCTGCCCTCGGCTCAGGTCATGATCCCAGGATTCTGGGATCAGGCCCCACATTGGGCTCGCTGCTAGGCAGGAAGCCTGCTTCTCCCTCTCCCACTCTCCCTACTTGTGTTCCTTCTCTCCCTGTGTCTCTCTCTGTCAAATAGATAAATAACATCTTTAAAAATAAATAAATAAAATTAGCACCTAAAAAAGTGAAATTAACTTAAAAACATGGAAATCAATTATCTGTATAGTAAAACATAAGGAATTATGAATGTGATTGCTTTAGGAAGGAAAATTGTTTTGTAGAGATGCTTAATCCAAGACTTTCCAGCAAAGTTTATCAAAGAGGAAATTATTGGTGCTCATTAAATCTAGTTTTTCTCTCCTCCCTGGAACCCCAAGAAGTCCTCTGGCTCCAGGTTGTTGTGAAAGGCCATGTGCCTAATTCTGGCCCCTGGATCTGGGTGGAGGTGATGTGCCTCACTTCCAGTCTGGAGAAGAGTATGAGTGCCCACCTTCTCTCTTCCCAGTGCAAATTCTGAAGCCACCTGTTGCCATGGTAGCGCTACAAAGAGGAGGAGCTTCCATCAGTCTGCACCCTGAGAGACCACGTGGAGAAGAGGGGCTTTCCCCTTCTCATGTGAACGGCATTGAACATACAACGTAAATAAGAAATAAAAATTCCTTGTGTTAAGCCACTGCAATTTCAGGGTTAATCTGCTCCCACAGCATAACCTAGCCTACCCAGATAAGAGTGCCCTGTGCCTCACGAATCATTTGCAAAAGTCTTTGCTAAATTTCTTTAAGTTATGTATAAATTTTTCCTGTGTAAACTGACATACATCCAAGGTCATTAGAGCCTTTTTGAACACTTTAGTTGGAAAGGGGTTTTATTAGGAAAGATATTGGTATTTCTATGGAGTATAATAAACTAAGGAAAAATGAAATTCTGACTTTTGCTCTCTGAGTTAGCTTAATCCTTTCCTCTGCTCACTGTCCATAAATAGTAAGTGCACAAGATTTTCTGAGAAATTGTCCCACTAATTTGTGGAAATAGCCTCAAAAGACTTTGAGATTTTCAGTTAAGAACATCTCGGTTTTAGAATTGGATTCTGTCCCTTAGAAAGCTATATGTGTATCTTTGAACCAAAATTTAAGAAAATGCAAATATTATTTAACCAGAAAAAATACCACAAATGTTAACCTGTTCTCTTGATAATTTGAAAAACTTTCAGATTCTGTTTCAAACCTAAATATAAGTATTTTTTTTCAGCTAGCCAATTCTCTCTTTGTAACCAGTTGTCCCCATTCCTGTTCACATCGGTGTATTTTGTGCAAAAAAAAATTATGAGCCTTCAGAAAAAAACATATGTGGTCATCTATTCCTTAACTGCCAGCACACAGGATTTTAACATAGAGTTTATTTTAAACTAAGCCAAGAAATCCTTGGAGTCCAAGTTGTTTTTCCATCAGAGGCATGAAACTTGGCTCCACATGTTTCTGTTCTGGAAAAAGTCCACTGACGCTCTGAATCACCTGGTAACATAAATTAACATTAGGTAGGTCTTAGAACATAACCCTCATGGGCACAGCAGGAAAAAATGAATTGGAAAAATATAACCTTGTGTTCAAAATGTACTCACTTAAAACTTCACAGTGTTCATTGCCCAGTAGGAATATGTCAAAATAATTAGACAAGCATTCTGTACTTAAGAACTCTGCGAGGTGTTGGTGGGAATGTAAAATGGTACAACTGTTGTGGAAAACAATTTAAAAATTAAAACAGAATTAACGTATGACCCACCAACTCCTCTTCTAGGTATTTACCCACAAGTACTGGAAGCAGGATCTCCATGAGATATTTATACATCTATGTTCACAGCAACATTATTCGTGAGAACGAAAATGTGGAAACAACACCAAGAGTCTATCAACAGATAAGTGGTTAAGCAGAATGTGGTATACACACACACAATGGAGTATTATTCAGCCTTTCAAAAGAAGGAAATTCTGACCTGTGCTACAGCATGAATGAGCCTTGAGGGCCTTGTGCTAAGAGAAATAAGCCAGTCACAACAAGAAAAATATTGTACAATTCCACTTATATAAAGTACTTACGAGTACTTCAAAATTATAAAGATAAAAAGTATAGTGGTGGTTACCAGGGGCTGAGAGGAGGGGAGAAAGAGAGTTATTGTTTAACGGGTGTAAAGTTTTAGCTCTGCAAGCTGAAAAGTTATAGGGATGGTCACACAGTAACATGAATGTATTTAATACCACTGAATGTGAATATATTTAATATTGAATAAAAATGGCTCACATGGGAAATTTAATGGCATGGGTATTTTACCACAATTT
Organism: Spilogale gracilis; assembly: GCA_004023965.1. Taxonomy (NCBI): domain Eukaryota; kingdom Metazoa; phylum Chordata; class Mammalia; order Carnivora; family Mephitidae; genus Spilogale; species Spilogale gracilis. Next base: position 65,470 of record PITA01001044.1, on the reverse strand, counting down.
TAAAAAGTGAAGAAAAATTCTATGAAAAACCCAAAATAATCATGGGGTTTGTAATGTAGACACCCGTAAATAAGAACTAAATATGAATTGGCTGCTCTCATTACACACACTTAGACCAAGATCATGCCTTTGACGTATCAGAGTAACTTTAACAGCAAAGGTCCTTACTATAGCTTAATGGCAATAGTAAAGATGAAAATTATTAATATGCTTTTGCATCAAGTTGGAGCATGTTTCATTATCCTAGTAGCTGGCTTAAGACTCTCTCTCTTAGGTAAACATCTTACTTTGTTAGAAAAATACTATAATAAGTGCCTTTGTTGTGAAATCTGAGATCCAAAAGCGTTTGAATACATGCAGAAAGGCCTGTGTGAGGCCATGAAAGATGAAAACTCAAGCCCAGAGAATGGAATGATATAAGTGTCACCCACAATGTTGGGGTAAGTAGAAAGCTGTGAAGAGTCTGAGCTTTGTCTTCATGTTGGTTTCAGGTAGAATCAAGACAGCATCAAAATACTTGAAGAGATCAGTTGCTGGAAACTCATAGAAATCATTGCCAGATGCACTCCACTCTTAAATGTCATAAAACTGGTGAGAAACATATAAGACTCTCTAAGAGCCACAGATGGCCCAGCTGATGACAACATCATTCATTCATCTCTCATAACTAGCATTGATTGAGTGCCCAACTCTATAGTAAGTATTATTAAAAGCCGTGGTCATACTAACTCATTAAATCCTTATATTTCAGCCTTATGAGGTTCTAGTACTATCTCCACTCACCAAGTGAGGAAAGTGTGCCACATAAATGTTAAATGACATGACCAAGGTCACATAGCTAGTAAGTGCCAGAGACGAGATCAAACCCAGACCATCTGAGTTCAGAGACTGTCATTTTCACCACTATGCTGTCTCTGATTTTGTTTAGTGCAAGGACTTCTATAATGCTTAAAAAAAAAAAACCACTCAGATTATCTAATCTGGTCATTGGCTGAGTGTCATCTTCCATAAGAATTATCAAGTTTTATATTACAAAAGACCATAGAGTGCATCTTACCTAGTCTTTCCACCAGTGCAGGGCTCCCTCGTAACACACCTTTTTCTGACAAGCCAGGCTCTTTATAGACACATTTGATAATAAGGAAGCCCTTAATCTGAGGATCAGAAGTGTTTTACTAGAAAAAGTACTTGACAACTTTTAGAGATGGCAAAATCCACCAATTTTTGTCAATACTTTTTAGTAACCAGTTTACCAACCATCAACAAAAAGTGTAAGTATGAAAAGTATCATTTAAAATTCCCCAATGAAACATCAAATGTTATGGTGAATAAAGGGTTCCTTACCATCATAGAAGGCAATGTAAGGGTACTATTGACTGAGTCACACAATCTGTCTCATGAATAAATGCATATCTTAAGCACACCCATGTTGAAACAATAAGACTTTATGTGTTTGAAGACATCTAAACAGCAAATGTATGCACTAAAACTAATTTGTTTTTGTCAGTGAGTTGGACAACCACAATGGGTTTTAATGACTCCAGAAGGAAAAAGAAAGGGCAATCCTCACCAAAAAGAATGGCAATAACTTGTGGGTTATGGGTAGTGACATTTCAGAGACATTGCAATATAATTGGGAGTGGTAGGAAGTGCATATCAGGGACAATAATGATTGTTATTGTTATAGTTGGGCTCATAGGAAAATAATAGCACTTAAATTAATATACTAATATTTTCTGAAAAATTACCAGATTTTCAGTTATATCCATAGAGTCACACATTTAAAAAATATGTCCTTGATAGACAGCTGTGAAAAGAATTCCCTTGTTAGGGCGCCTGAGTGGCTCAGTCAGTTAAGTGCCCAATTCTTGACTTTAGCTCAGGTCAGGATCTTAGGGTCTTAAGATCAAACCCTATGTCGGACTCTGCCCTGGACATGGAGGCTGCTTAAGGTTCTCTCTCTCCTTCTCCCCCGGCCCCTCTACCTCTGCTCAGGCTCTCTCTCTCTCACTCTCGCTCTCTCTAAAAAAAAAAAAAAATTTTTTTAAATGTTTCCCCTACATTCTCCAGCAAGTTTAGAATAGTATTTTATCTTAAAAAAGAGTTAAACCAAACAAGAGATGGATATCCCAGTCAGGAACTAAAACATAATCATTCTTTTTAAGTTATTTTATAAATATAAATCAAAGGAATAATGAGAAGAATTAAACACATATCCAAAGAACTCCAGTCTTGCCTAAATCATTAATGATGAACTTTAAATGCAAGAACATCTTAAGATTGTTTTATTCTTATAATAATTAGATATACACATTTTATTTGCATAATAAAGTTAGATCAGTAAATGCCTCATTTTTAGAGCATTCAATTTGTATTTGAGCATAGAAACACATAATTGCTTATAAATAAATTTTTCATATAATTATACTTCTATGGTACTTTGATAGTTATGCTATGTACCTGACCACCAAGGGTGTCAGAAAAGATCATTCTATATATAAATTGCTTTACTAAACAACCCTCCCACTGAAAAGTAATTACCACCAAGAATACATTTTCAAGGGTTATACAGAAGAATAAATGTATTTTGTTATTTTGTTATTTATTAATACTCTTAGCTTCCCTCTGCATTAACCCTAGCCTAAGGATAAATATAACTAGTCTATTACAGTTCGGTTCACAGATTAGAAAAACAAAGTAGAGTACAGGATCTTCAGGTCATAAAAATCACTAAAAGAAATAATTCATTTTGAATAATTTTCAATTACATACCAAAAAGCTATGAGTGTCCTCGTTCCAGTTCTGCTGCTTCTGATCTGTATAAGAAAAGGCGAGAAAGGGGTCATTCGGTTTCTGCCTGGACCCAACTATCTAGAAGGAAGTCAGAATCTTACCACATCACCCCAAGAAGAGGCAACAAAATAGTAATTTGCTCATCATAAGAACTACCCAATGCATCTCTTGGAAAATGAGACAGAAAGTTCTATCTCACAAGAAAGAAGACCTAGGTATAAACTAGCAGGAAATCATTAAGCTGAGATCCCCTGGAATTGAATGTTTTCTAAAAGACAGTGTGAAAATAATGTTCAAATCCCTTTGAACACTACTCAAGGTATATTTTTACTTTACTTTTAAATATCCTGAAAGATGTTCACATGGATTTAGAACCTCCATCTGTTTTTCTGGAATTCTGTCAGTGGGAAACTGTTTCATATTAGTAATAATCATCCCACTCATTGCTTGAGCCATAAGTTTAAAAAATATAGATTTTTTAAGACTTCATTTTTTGAGAGCAGTTTTAGGTATACAGTAAAATTGGGAGGAATATAGAGATTTTCTAAACCCCTCATCCCCATATGTGCATAGCCACCCTAACAAGGGAATTCTTTTCACATACCAAGGATGAACTTACACTGAAACATCATAATTAATTAAAGTCCATAATATACCTTAGAGTTCACTGTTGGTGTTACAAATCTTCTGTTTATAGAAAAAGATGTACAGTGACATGTACCTATCATTGTATCATATGATATAATATCATAGTATGTTGATTGCCCTAAAGGTCCTCAGTACTCTGCATATTCATCTTTCCCACCTCCACAAGCAACCACTGAACTTTTTACTATCTCCATAGTTTTGCCTTTTCCAGAATGTGATATAGCTGGAATCATACGGTACGTAGACTTCTCAGATGGGCTCCTTTCCTTATTAATATGCATTGGGGCATCTGGGTGGCTCAGTTGGTTAAGCGACTGCCTTCAGCTCAGGTCATGATCCTGGAATCCCAGGATCGAGCCCCGCATCAGGCTCCCTGCTCACCTGGAAGCCTACTTCTCCCTCTCTCACTCCCCCTGTTTGTGTTCCCTCTCTAGCTGTGTTTCTCTCTGTCAAACAAATAAATAAAATCTTTTTAAAAAAAGTAATATGCATTAAAGTTTCCTTTATGTCTTGTCATAGCTTGATGACATATTTCTTTTTAGCACTAAATAATATTCCATTGTCTGGGTGTGTCAATGTTTTTATCCATTCACCTACTGAAGGACATCTTGGTTGCTTTCAAGTTTTAGCAGTTGTGAAAAATCTGCTATAAACATCCATGTGCAGATTTTTGTAGGGATGTAAGTTTTCAGTTCCTTTGGGTAAATACCAAGAAGCATGATGGCTGAGCTAGCTATGTGGTAAAATTGTGTTTAGTTTTTTGGGCGCCTGGATGGCTCAGTGGGTTAAAGCCTCTGCCTTTGGCTCAGATCATGATCTCAGGATCCTGGGATCGAGGCCTTCATCGGGTTCTCTGCTCAGTGGGGAGCCTGCTTCCTCCTCTCTCTGCCTGCCTCTCTGCCTAATTGTGGTCTCTCTCTGTTAAATACATAAATAAAATCTTTAAAAAAAATAATTATTTCATTTTAAAAAATTATATTTAGTTTTTTTAAGAAACCACTGTATTCCAAAGAAACTGTCTTCCAAAGTAGTTATTCCATTTTGCATTCCCATGAACAATGTATGAGAGTTTCTGTTTCTCCACATCTTCGCTGGCATTTGGTGTTGTCAGTGTTCTAGATTTTAGTTATTCTAATAGGTCTTTAAGTGGTTATCACAATTCTGTTTTAATTTAATTTCCTTGAAGACATATGGAGCATCTTTTTACATGCTTAATTCATATGCTTATCGCCATCTGTTAATCTTTGATGAAGTGTCTGTTAAGGTATTTAGTCCATTTTTTAATAAGGTTGTTTATCTTCTTATTGTTGAATTTTAGGAGTTCATTGTATATTTTGGATAACAGTCTTTTATCACATATATTTTTTGCAAGTACTTTTTCCCAGTCTGTAACTTGTCTTCTAATTGTTTTTATATTGCCTTTTGTAGAGAAGTTTTCAATTTTAATGAAATCAACATATCAATGTTTTCTTTCATGGATCACGTTTTTGATGCTATATCTGAAACTGTATCCCCATCCTAAAGTTCATCTAGACTTTCTCCTACACTGTCTTCTAGGGGTTTTCTGCTTTATACGTAGGTCTATGATAAATTTTTAAACATAATTTTCTCCACCACTTCCTTAAGTGGAGATAATCATTTTTATGAAGGGTGTATGGTCTGTGTCTAGATTCATTCTTGGCCTATAGATATCCAGTTCTTCCAGCACCATTTCTTGACAAGACTAGCTTTGCTCCATTGTATTGCCTTTGCTCCCTTGTCAAAGATCAATTGACATTTTTGAGTGTCTATTTCTAGGCTCTCTCTTCTGATCCATCAATCTACCTGTTTGTCTTTTTACCAATATGACACTGTCTTGATTACTGAAACTGTATAGTAAGTCTTGAAATTATGTAGTGTCCAATATTGTTTGGCTATTCTGGGTCTTTTCCCTCTTCATATAAACTTTAAAATCTATTTGTCAATATCCAATAAATAAATAAATTTCTGATATATTTATTGGGATTGAATTGAATCTATGTGTCAATTTTGGAAGAACTGACATCTTGACAATATTGAGTCTTCCTATCCATGAATATGGAATATCTCTCTAGTAGTTATTCTTCTTTGATTTTATTCATTAGAATTTTGTAGTTTTTTTCATATAGATCTTGTATATATTTTTGTTAGATTTATATTTAAGTGTTTTATTTCTGAGAGACTAAAGTAAATGATAATTGGTGTTTTTTATTTCAAATTCCTCTTGCTCATTGTTGGATATAGGAAAGCAATAGACTTTGTATATTAAACCTTGTGTCCTACAACCTTGCTATAATCAGTTATTACTTTAGGAGTGCTTCTTTTTGTTTTGTTTTTCTTTTTGTTTTTGTAGTATTACAGACTTTCTATATAGATGATCATGCCACCTGAGAACAAAGAGATTCCTCTGTCTTCCTCCCAATCTATATCTTTTACTTTCTTTTCTTGTTTTATTGCATTACCTAGAATTTCTAGTATGATGTTGAAAAGGAGTAATGAGAAGAAATATTCTTGTCTTGTACCTGATCTTAGTGGGAAGCCTTTCTCTCCATTAAATGTGGTGTGAGCTATAGGCTTTTTATAGATAGTCTTTATCAGTAGCTTATCAATATAATTATAAATAGATAGCTTCCTTTTTTTCCTAGTTTACTGAGAGTCTTTAACATGAATTGGTGTTAGACTTTGTCAAATGCTTTTCCTGTACCTATTGATATGATCATGTGATTATTTTTTTTTAATCTGTTGATGTGATGGGTTGCATTGATTGATTTTTGAATGCTGGACCAGCATGCATAACTAAGATAAATCTCACTTGGTTATAGTGCATAATTCTTTTTATACTTTTTTAGATTATATTTACTAATATTTTATACAGTACTTTGGCACCTATGTTCATGAGAGGTATTGATCTGTACATTTCTTTTTTTTTTTAAAGATTTTATTTATTTATTTGACAGAGAGGGATCACAAGTAGGCAGAGAGGCAGGCAGAGAGGAGGAAGCAGGCTCCCTGCTGAGCAGAGAGCCTGATGCGGGCCTCGATCCCAGGACCCTGAGATCATGACCTGAGCCGAAGGCAGAGGCTTTAACCCACTGAGCCACCCAGGCGCCCCTGTACATTTCTTGTAATATCTTTGCCTGATACTGGCATCAAGCTAATGCTAGCCTTGTGTAATGAGTTGAGACATATTTTTTCTGCTTCTATCCTCTGAAAAGTTAGTATAATTTCTACTTTAAATATTTGGTAGAGTTTGCCAGTGAACCCATCTGCAATTGGTGTTTTCTGTTTGGGAAGATTATTTATTATTGATTCAATTTCTTTAATAGATATAGACCTATTCGGATTATCTATTTCTTCTCATGTGAGTTTTGGCAGATTGTGTCTTTCAAGTAATTGGCCCATTTCACCTAGCTTGTCAAATTTGCGAGCACAAAGTTACTCACAGTATTCCTTTATTATTCTTTTAATTTCCATGGAAGTTGTAGTGACATCACTCTTTCATTTTTCATATTAGTAACTTGTGTCTTCTCTCACTTTTTCTCAGGTAGCCCAACTAGAAGTGTACTGATTTTACTGGTCTTTTTAAAGAACCAGCTTTTGGTTTCATTGATTTTTCTCTATTGATTGTATATTTTCCACTTCACTGATTTTTGCTCTAATTCTTATTGTTTCTTTTATTCTTCTTACTTTTGATTTAATTTGTTCTTCTTCTAAATTCCCAAGATGGAAACTTAGATTATTAATTTTAGACTGTTCTTCTTTTCTAATATATGCATTCATTCTATAAATTTCCTTTAAGCACTGTTTTTGCTGCAAAATTCTTCTTTTTTAAGCCTATATATTTATATCTCACAGTAAAATGAGATGGTAGAAAAACATGACCTATAAAGGACAGATACATTTTAAGAAGATCTGTTTAAAAAAAATTAAAAGATCTGGGGGCACCTGGGTGGCTCAGTTGGTTAAGCGACTGCCTTCGGCTCAGGTCATGATCCTGGAGACCAGGGATTGAGCCCCACATCGGGCTCCCTGCTCGGCGGGAAGCCTGCTTCTCCCTCTCTCACTCCCCCTGCTTGTGTTCCCTCTCTTGCTGTGTTTCTCTCTGTCAAATAAATACATAAAATCTTTAAAAAATAATAAATAAAAATATCTGTTTTTTAATGACTAACCTGTTTTGAATATTTAGGTTTTTTGACTTTCTAAATTTTCCTCCAACTTTTCATTTTGAAAGTTTTTAAAATTATAGGAAAGAACTGTGGGAATGTTTAACAATGAACACCTGGATAGCATTTACCAGATTCCTAAATTATTGCCATTTTGCCACATTTGCTTTAACTCTATGACTATATCTGACTACAAAATTTTTGCCAAACCATTTGAGAATTACTTATAAAGGTGTTTCACCCCTAAAAATTTTAGCATAGTCATCACCTCACGCCTGTCAAAATGGCTAAAATCAACAACACAACAACAGATGTTGGAAAGGATATGGAGGAGGAGGAACCCTCTTGCAATGCTGGTGGGAATGCAAACTGGTGCAGCTGCTCTAGCAAAAAGTAAGGAATTTCCTCAAAAAGTTAAAAATAAAATTACCCCAAGATCCAGCAATTGCACCAGCAGATATTTATCCAAAGAATACAAAAATACTAATTCAAAGGGATGCATATATACCAATGTTTAAAGCAGCGTTATCTACCATATCCAAATTATGGAAATAGCCCAAGTGCCCATAGACTGATGAATGGATAAGGAAGAGATATTACTCAGCTACAAAAAATAATGAAATCTTGCCATTTGTGATGACATGGATGGAGCTAGTGTATTATACTAAGCAAAATATGTCAGTCAGAGAAAAACAAATGCCATATGATTTCACTCATATGTGGAATTTAATAAAGCAAATGAATGTGGGGTGGGGGGGGAGAGAGAGAGAAGCAAACCAAGAAACAGACTCTTAATTATGGAGAACAATCTGATGGTTACCAGAGGCGAGAGAGGTGAGGGAATGGGGTAAATAGATGATGGGGATTAAGAAGGGCACTTGTTGGGATGAACACTGGGTGATGTATGGAAGTGTTGAAGCACTATATTATATCCCTGAAATTTAACATTACACTGTGTGTTAACTAACTGGAATTTAAATAAAAACTTAAAAAAAAAAAAAAACTTTAATATGTACCTCCTAAGAACCCATATCCTACCATGATTACATAATAATAAACATACCTGGGAAATTTGAAGAGATATAATAATTATCTAATGTACAGTTCATATCTTCCCAGTTGTCTCCGGAATGCCCTTTTCAGCCTGGGTATTTATTGCATTTTATTCTAAATCCAGGATGCACTCAAGGTCACCATTGTATACAATCAACACTTTTGTAGAATCCAGTTGTTTTTGCATAATGTCCCTCAAATTGAATTATCTAATTGTTTCCTCACAACAGACTCAGATGAAAACTTTCGCAGATGCCCACATGTGAAGTAGGAATCCTTGCCTTTTTTATACATTAGGAAAAAAACAGAATAGTTCAGATTGATATTTTCTTTCAGTCAATAACACTTAGGGATTGCCTCCTAGAAAGTAAATTTATTGTCACAATTTGCAATTTACAAAACGCTCTGACATGGATTCATTTACTCAGTTGGTACAACCACCTTAAAAGTGGGTATTTGTAATTACGTTTTCTTGTTGAATGCAAACTTATGCAGGTATATAGAACCAAGAAAACTGTATCTGTGGCCAAAATTAAAGCATAAATATCACACTGAGGAAGAAGCCCTTCATTTTCATGTCAAATAAATCTAGGTATTTTTTCTCTTCTACAACCTGCAACTCTCCATTGTCCAAACTTTGTGCTTCACAGTTTTAGCTGTATGTTAAATTATATGGTAATTCTAATATTATGCTTTATCAAAACATTTTCCAACTGTAATGATTTAAAACTATAATAATCAAAGCAGAAACAAAATAAAAGTGGATGAGTGTTCGCTGTACTGAATGCCAAAAAATTGGCTTTTGTTCATGTTTGTCTTTACGTTTGGTGCAACTAGTAATTCATCAGAAATTTTTTTCTCCCTGAAGATGATTTTTTTGTCAATTCCTTCTACTTCCCAAAGCATGAAAACAGCATTGTTTCACAGCATAGTCATCAGTATTTGTACAAAGACAGCTTAGCATACTAACTTTATAACTTTTTAATTTTCCTTTTACCCTTGGGCCTCACAATCCCAGTATTGTTTAGTTTAGGGTCAAATTAAGAGAAGTTTGGCTATCAATGTACGTAACTTGATTCACAATCAAGAGCATAGATCCTTAAGTAGACGTTCCAGCCCAGCCTGAAAGAGCATAAACAGGTTTTCTTATCTGTGAGTCAAGGGTACTGATAGGGATAAGAGTCAGAAAACTGTCACAGTAATACTGAAATTCAAAAAGCAATACCACCCATGTCCAGGTATTCACATTCAGATATGCTATCTAAATCATTTTGAGTTTGGAAAGATCTTGAAGAAATAGGGTGATATTTTCCACTATTTTCCACTTTGCCAGATCCAGAGAGCCTCAAGCTCAGATGACAGATCAAGATCCACTTACATTTTCATTTGTGCACAATTTCCTGGCACTCAGTGATTTGAATACCTCATTTCAAAGTAAAAGAGTAATTTCAAATGCCTAAATAATGGGTATGATATTATTGTTCTTGTCCAATGTTCAATGTCCTAAGGAAGCAGACAGAATCCTGAAAATACTCAACGAAGGAACAAAAGTCCTTTTTTCAACTCTCAGAGTGTTCTGCAAGTGTATCACTTTCTTTTGAACTAGCGTATTATTCAGTCCCTTATAAGAAAAATCTACATTTTAATCCTAGGATATGCATTATTCTCATTGTTCATTTGGATTAGTTTTCAGGCCAAATACAGTAAAGGAAACTGCATTTGATACTTCTGCCTTGAGCATATAAATTATCACGGGCCAGAGTGATGAAAAAATGTTCAACTGTGAAGTCTTTAATAGAACACATATCATTCATTTCTCCCCCACCAATCCTCAACAACAGACTATTATCATCAAATAACAAGAAGAGAGACTGCCTGCAGTTAATCACTGTAATTTCCCCCCAAAAATAAAGACTGATGTCTTTTGAAAATTATTCCAATTATATCTTTAAAAATGAGTTCAAAATGATTAAAATTACTACTTTCATTACTATATTAACCTCTACCTAGTGTTATTAGTTATTCTCACAATCTTCCTAGAACAAAAAAATGACATCAGTGCCCAATTTTTTTATTTGGTAAAAATTCAACTTTGAGATGCCACAATTGTTTTTAAAACTTTGCTTGAGTTCAATTCACTTAGGGTTTAATCTAATCCTTTTCAAATACATCCTGAGAAGCAATTTCTCTGCTTAAAAACAAAAACACAGCCAAAATTCATTGTATTGGGTCACATAAAATCAAATTATATATGAAAATAAGTAGAAACAAAGTAGAGAGAAATCACAGAAACAATAATGAAGATAACAATAGCCAACATTTATTGAGCTCTGGTTGTTACTTGATGTGTGCAGGCCTGTGTTAAGTGCTGTGTAGGCACTGATCATTTCATTTCCACAGCAACCATATGAAGGGGGTCCTGTCTTTACTCCCATTTTACAGTTAAAGACCTCTGCTGTGAAATCTGCTGCTCTGACCAGTATCTGCAATCTGTGTGCCTCCCAAACTCCGCTAGCCCTTCATCCCCTCCCACACCTGTTTCTGACCATTACTTTAATGAGGATTCTCCACAGTGATACTTGCCTTCCTTTGACCACAGCTCTCTCCCTTCCAAACCCACAGGTGCTCTAGAAGAAGGAAGGTCAACAGAGGGGTAAGAACAGGGAGGGTCTGTGCCCAGAGTAATGCCTCCTCCCACAATGCCAGACTTCCTCATTCATCTTGGCTTTAACCAGCGTTCCCAGGGCCCTCCCTCCAGTCCAGCTCCTTTTGGGGGCCTGAAGTTCAGTCAAGTGTGTATTGTCTAATTAGCCCCTCTTCCCCAGGGCTCTGGGACCCCCTATGGTGCACCTGATTCTACCTGAGTCCTTTCTGAAGCAGTTCAGCTGCTCACGCACCACTCTGGCTCTGCCAGTGGAGAGGCAACCATCTTGGACACACAGGTGCACATTAGCAGTAGGTTGTCTGCAGCCTAACATTGCAGATCATGTTGGCAGACTCTCACTCTGATGGGGCTCAAAATACTATTATTTGTAATTATTTGTAATTATTCCAAATTATTAACTATGTGAAGGAGGCAAAATGCCTGACTCTCAGAATTTTCCGTGTTTTGATCCTTGATATATGGTGAACTCTGTATACATTTGATCAGGATGAGGGCAAGCACTGAGAAAAAGAAAAGAAAGATGAGGAATCTGACGAAAAGGAGGCCTTGAGTGTGAGGAATTTCAAGGGTGTGTTATTACTGTCAGGACCTTGGCACCAGAGAGACCAGGCACAGGGAGTAGGGAAAGGGATCTGACACAGAATGGGATTCAAAAAAGGTGGGAGAAAGTTCTAAGAACAGAATTCACTTCTCAGTTTTGCCACTCCCTACTCCGCTTCTCCTAGAGGCCAAAATCACATCTTCCCATCTCATCAGCCCACTCCAAAGTTCCACCACTGTCCCTAGTCACTCAGGTGAGTAGAGACTCATCTGTGTCAACTTCCTCCAGGTAGGAAAATTCTCCTTCTGAACCTTTCTCTCACCAAAATGAGTATTCAACATAAAATGCTGTTTACATGGATGTTGGTATCTGTGGTTTGGGGTAAAGGCAAAGAAAGATTAAAGTGAAAGAGGCTGGCAGGACCCACTAATCCCCAACTTCCAACGATGGGAGGCAGGATTAGATAGCACGCAGACGCTGAATGTTTGTTACACCATGAATCTTTCCTCTTCTCTTCCCTATTGGTCTAAAGTCACTACATTTCTAGCTATTTAGTCCCTCTTGCAGCCTCCTGATCACCACTGTTGGCATGTGTTTTAAACTCAAAGTTGATAGATATGTCTGAGAATGGTGCCTACTATAAGGTCCTAAAAGGACACATGTTCACCATGTCCTTACTCCAAAGTTGGTTCTGCCAATAACCATAGCACCTATTCCACGTCTTAGAAATAAAGTTTTGACATAAAAAAATACATAGATGCATTGTTATAAACTTAAAAATGCAAGAGAAAAGTTTGTAAAACAAAAATCACCCATCATCTCAAAGTCCAGAGATACCTACTCTTAATGTGTATTTTCTACTCCACTTTCTTCCATTCATTTGGAAAACTTGGAACAAGGAGTATTATATATATATAGAATATATATAGATGGCTTCATGGCTACAAGGTCTACAAGCCATATATATATATATATGTCTTCATGTCTACAAGCCATATATGTATATATGGCTTCAGGTCTACAAGGTCTAATCTTAGAGCTCTGCATGGATGTGGATTATAGCTAATATTTGTACTGCTTGACAACTCACATTTAGATCCTTTAATCACAGCAGAGGCCCTGACATTCCACTAGCTTTATCAGGCATATATGAGATTTTATACAGCACCCTAATGAGCCACAATGCTCTGAAGAGCATTCTTTTCTTATCTCAGTTGTTGAGCAGGAGGTCCTAGGGTGCCTAATAATCTGAACGTCCATATGTACATTTTTAGTGTTTGAAAACCAAGACATAAGGCACAGAAGGGCTTTGGAGAACAAAACCAGTAACACTTTAAAGGCTTACTGATTGGGGCAATCTCAAATATTTCATTGTTTACTGCTTCTGTGTTCTTTTAAGAAAAGAGTTCCATAAACAGAATGCAAAGACTGTTGAACTTAAATTCACTGTTAATAGGAAAACAGAAGATTTAGGATCATCTGGCTCAATTTTAAAGAACCACAGAATAATTTCCATGAAAAAATGTAAGGACACATTAGAAAAATACACTACAGTGATATTTTATATACACACCACTTTGATTTAACAACTTCTCTAATTGTCCTCCAAGTGTCTTTTTAGAATTGGTTTGTAGAAAACTTCTCCATAATAACTCAGGGTAAATTTGAGTCAGCAACTTAACCTTGACTTCCCCAAAACTTCATGAGTTATTATATAATCCAGTACAGAATCTCAAATCAAGATGATGCTTTTATTTGTTCACAATGTGTCCAGTTAACTCAAGTGGAAAATGATGCAAACTCAAAAGAAAGCAAAGGAAATGAAGAGTAGAATTCCTTTAAAAAATGAAATATTGGGGATGCCCAAGTGGCTCAGTCCCTTAAGTGTCTGCCTTCAGTTTAGGGTCCTGGGATTGAGCCCTGCCTCCAGCTCCCTCCCTCCCTCTTCCAGCAGGAAGTCTGCTTCTCCCTCCCCGTCTGTGCCTCTGCTCATGCTCTCTTTCAAATAAATAAATAAAATATTTTTTTAAAGTGGAATACTGTTAAGGGTCTCTTCTCCTTTCAGTGGAGCATGAACACTCCTATTTAGATTGTCAGCATCAGCATTTCCCTTTCTCTCCATCCTCCCTCTCTCTCTCTCTCTTTCTCTCTCTCACACACACACACTCATGTGATGTCAAAGGAGGAAAGGACACCAATATTTCTATCTGTTGGGGAAGCTCTCAGCAAATACTATTTCCTTCACAGAAGGATTGTGAATCATCCATGACTTAAAATGCTGTTGTCAAGTGTCAGCCCCCTAAAACCCTAGTCAGTTCCCAGCAAGGGGCTTCATGAAGTCAGGTACCTGCTCTGTGCCCAACTGTGTGTCAGTTCTGTGAGGGCAGAGGAAGAGCCTAGGAAGGGCTGCTGAGCTCCTGGACTGGGTGGGCGAGTCTGCACTTAGGCGTCACCTTGGACGCAGGACATACTCCTTGGACACAGGACATACTTGCATTCAGAGAAAAGGTGCTATGACTTTACAAAAAAAAAATCTTTTGAAATTGTGAATCAATACCCTTCTGATTTATTTTTCTGAAAATCACACATTCTATGCCTGAATAACTTATAAAATCCATCATTGGGTTAGTACATAGACAAGGGAAACCCATTTTTAGAACTGTTATATGCCAACTGAAGCTAATGTGAACATATTACCACTTCTAGTCCACCATCTTACTGTTCATTTTCTAAGACATCATGCACAAAGGCAGAAATTTTTCCCACTACTATGTGTTTTGCATCTCCTCCCAGAACGAAAGGACAGCTTCTGCCCATCTCCACTAAAGATAAAAGACAGGGTTATCCTCTTTCTGAGTAAAGATCAAAAAAGAGGAAATTTTAGGTTAAACCATTAAACCAAGAGAACTCTCACTTATTCTGAGCCTCTGAACATTTTTATTTTTATGGATGCAGACATTGAAAGAAATGGATTTTTTTTTCTTTAATAAGACAAGCGAAGTAGATACCTCCTATCCAAAATATAATCAAGGAAGTTAACATTATACTTCCACCGGCTTTGAAGAAGCAGACATTTCATGTGCCTCAGCAATTTACTCTGCTTTTAGATGGAATCAATAGACAGTCCCCTTCCATAGGTAATAAAATTATAATTCTTATATTCAAAAATAATAGCTTTTATTGTTGCCAGGTAAGAGTGGTCTTAATGGAGAAGTTGCCTTGATACTCGACCCCTGGAAAGAAGAGCTGTTGACCAACTATTCTAAACCCAAAGTGAATCTCTTTGTGAGACTTAGCTCCACATTTAACTGGCTTGTAATCAATAAATCTATAAAATAAGTTAACTCAGTCACTTTCCAAAATATATATTTCTCAGCCAGTTATCTTAGGGCAATTGCCAGAAAGTTATATTAGTTAAAATATTCCATGTGTGCCGTATTGAGTTTCACAGTTAAAATGAGCATATGGTCTTATCAGGTTTAAATTTTCCAACATAAAATCACGGTAGTCATATTGTGGCCCATGTGTCTACGGCCTTATATACCGTTGTATCTATGAATGGAAATGGATCCTAAACTGTTCCAAGTTGCCTTTTCTCATGCTGATCTTAGACTGGTATGTTCTGAGATATTCGTCTTATTGGAACTTATGGTAAGATCATACCCTTGCAATTGGGAACCGGGTTTTTCCAGAAAAGAGTCTACATTCTCAGTATCAAAGGACCTGGAAAGACTTGGACTCTGAGATGGTAGGAAAAATTTCCTTCTTCATTCTATCTTGACCTTGCTCTCTTGAGCTTAACCTCTAAGGAATCTTTTTCTTTTTTTTTTTTAGATCGATTTTATTTATTTATTTATTTATTTATTTATTTGAGAGAGAGAGAACATGCAAGCTGTGATGAGGTGGGGGGTAGAGATGGGGGAGAGGAGGTAGCAGACTCCCTGCTGAGCAGGGAGCCTGACTCGGGGCTCGATTCCAAGACCCTGAGATCATGACCTGAGTCAAAGGCAGATGTTTAAGTGGCTGAGCCACCCAGGCACCCTTATTCTAAGGACACTTACTAGAGGGTTCTGTGAAGGTGCTATGAAGATAGCTGCGGCCTTGTGGAGGTGGTCCTTGGATTGTGTTGGGAAATAGGAAAGCAAAAGAGAATGCATGAGGGTGAGTCATGGCCTACCAGTTCTGAGAGCAGACATTTCTACAAATGAACATATCATCTTTTGTAGGTAATGGTATATACTTATATTGTTTTCACTCTCTTCCTTATATAGTTAAGTTATAGCTAACTGTTCAAATATAGTAATAACTTCCAGTAACATTCTACTTCCCACTGATAAATTCACCTGGCATGATGGCATGTTGGTTTGGGGCCGGAGGTCCTATTACAGTATGAACAAGTCCAGTATCTCCCTATGCCAATGGGTAGTAGAGGAAAGTAAGGGTTCTGATACACAGAACCAGAAAAAAGTTTATGAGGAATTCTTTCAAATGTAAAGTTCATAGTTGAAAGAAACATGAGCGAGAAATGTTAAAAATTTACATTACCAGTAAACAACTGGGAAGCCAGAAGAAATTTTTCTAAACAATCAATAAAAACAAACAAACAAACAAATTCTCTTCTATATTAGATGACAGACTGGATTATCTTTCTATGTTCTCTAGACAAAATGACTTGACAAAAATCATTATCATATAAGGAGACAACCAAAACTCACACTGTTAAAAATATAGGGGAATGTATTTTAGAGATATGTCAGGCAGTTAATTTTAAAATTATCTTATCTTTCTGGATAATATGTGCTTTTGGTATTTTGTCAGCTTTTTAAAATTTGAAATTTATTCTCATTTCTGCCATATCTTTTAAATATTAAGTCTCTTGGGGCACCTGTGTGGCTCAGAGGGTTAAGCCTCTGCCTTCGGCTCAGGTCATGATCTCGGGGTCCTGAAATTGAGTCCCACATCAGGCTCTCTGCGCAGCAGGAGCCTGATTCCCCCTCTTTCTCTGCCTGCCTCTCTGCCTATTTGTGATCTCTCTCTGTCAAATAAGTAAATAAAATCTTTACAAAATATGTAAATAAATAAATATTGTTTCTCATGACTCTTTCTTCATAATTCTATATTATTTTCCCTAGGACTCTCCAAATTGTATAAGATTCAGGCCCCACAAAGTCTGGGCCCACCCTGGCTATCTGATTCCTCACATGACAGCTTGGTCTCAGCTGGACTATGGTAAAGGATGCGGTAGTGGTGGAGGTTGTAGGGGGGCGGGGGCACATCTGGAGGCTGTGCCCACATTGGTATGGTCATATCCTGGGGTATTGCAATCGTAGTAGCCAGGGATTTGTGCTGAGAATGTCAGGCACAAGATCTGAGGCTGTATGATCCAGGCATCCCTCCAGCCCTGAAATATTAGCATTGTATGTTGTTAAGTAGGCCTGCAGATTTCCTGTTCGCCAAGCTAGTAAAGCATTTGTTTAAATTCCAGCATAGAATAGCTGTATTCCCATGCTTGCCGGGAGCATTAAATCCAACTGGCTGGCTCTCAGTCCATGTCAAATTCTCAGTTACAGTGAGCAATACTTATATAATATGTTTAAAGGCATATCCATTACTCTATATCCCAGAGTTATTTACTACTCAGGGTGCTGAGACTTCAAGAGGTATGTGATTCCCTAAAATTGTATGCAGAATTTAATGTGTGTATGCATTTACAGCTTTCATCAGAGTCTCAAAAATTGACCCATGACATATAAAAATTAATAATCACTAGTTTACATTTCGAGAGTAAGTACCTCCAATGAGATGGTACTTAAAAAAATAACAGTACTTTATACCTCCAAAAAAATTTTTTTAATTACACTACATAATTTTAAACGCATTTCTATATCAAGCTGAGCCAGCAGAAACATATGTCATTAATTACACTGAGAAATTATAAGAGATAGCCCAAGGAAACAAAGGAAGCTTTGAAACATAGCGTTAATTTCATTATAATGTATCATTACTATGGGCTGAATGGGGTTGCCCCCAAAATTAATACAGTAAGCCTCTAACCCTCCAATATAAAGGTATTTCCAGATGGGCCTCTCAGAGGTAATTGGGCCTGCAGGTGGAGACCTCATGATGGGCTTAGTGCCCTTAGAGAGCTAGAGACAAGAGAGAGAGCACTCTCTCCTCCCTGTGAGGACACAGCAGGAAGATGGCCCTATGCAAGCTGGAAAGACAGGTCTCACCAGAGCCTGACCATCTCAGTACCCTGATTTGGAACGTCCAACCTCCAAAACTGTAAGAAATAAGTTTCTGTTGTTTAAGACACTGAGTCGGTGGTGTTTTGCCACAGCAGCGTGAGCTGACTAAGACAGTCATTAAGAGGCAACATCTATGGAAGAAATTTCTCTCTAGTTTCAGTACAAAAAGTTGGGCATCTCACTTGAATTTACAGGACATATGATCACAAATCTATAACTAGTTTCTTAACCTTTGCATTGCATATCATAAAACTTAGCGTTAATATATCATTGAACTCTAGTAAAGATCTAGAGCCTTCCCACATACACTTTGTGTATTTAACTTCACTCAAAGACACCTCTAACTTTTCACACTAACCTTTTCTTCTGTTCCTTCTTTCTCATCCACTTATTTGCAATTTCATTCTATTTTGATGTATACATTTACGCATCCTCCCTCAAATCCTTTCACAAAAAAGACAGATTCTAAGTAAGAATATGAATAAACAAATGAAGGAATGACATTTCCACTTGAGAATATAAAATATATATGTTCATTTCTGCATTTGGAATTATACACAAATAAATATCTGAAGAAATTTAGTTTATCTCAATCATACTCCTAAACCTGTGAAAATGACTTATATGTGTTAGGGGTTCTTCACTTAGGGCTCAAAGACACTCCATGAGAACTGGGGACAGAATTCAGGGAGTCTGTACATTTAGATGGGGGGAAACTGATCTTCATTCTCACTGATCTCTAATTGAAATATAACATTTCCTTCAAATACAAATATTGGCCAAAAACCACAGAAGTATTTAGCAGTATCAGTGAATTTGCTTCCTGCAGAAATTCCAGGTATGCTCATCTCCCATTTGGGTTGTTGCAGCTATCCGAAAATATCACTTAAACTCATCATCACCTTCAAATGTCACTACACTTTCCGGAGCTAGATTATGTTAATCAATGCACTGATTAAAAAACATATTATTACTATATCACAATTTTTTAAAGTTACATTTTTATATATTTGGTTTCCCTGTAGCCCTTTGTATCTCATTTTATACATTGCAAAACATTATTCTGAAAAGGGGTCCATAAGCTTAAGACTACCAAGGATGTGTAGGGCATAAAAGAAGTTAAAATAGTGACAAACAGGGGCACCGGGGTGATACAGTCGTTAAGCTTCTGCTTTCAGCTCAGGTCATGATCCTGGAGTCCCAGGATCGGGATCCAGCCCAGAATCAGGCTCCCTGATCCGCGGGAAGCCTGCTTCTACCTCTCTCACTCCCCCTGCTTGTGTTCCCTCTCTTGCTGTGTTTCTTTCTGTCAAATAAATAAATAAAATCTTAAAAAAATACTTAGGTAGCATCTTTACAAGTGCTTGCAAGTATCTTACTGAGATCTGTATCATAATTAGGAAAAGATGGTTTCTCTTGATTGGACAACAATAGCATCCTCTTGTCAATAAAAGGGAATAGTAGAAGCAGCATGAGTCTTCCTATCCCACTGACAAGATAAGGTCACAATCAGCCCACACACAGCAAAGCTATTTCTTAGGTCTGTCCTTGCAACTTCTGAAAAAAACATTTAACAGCTTTGTGATACTTGGGGTCAGCATTTCTCTTACTGAGAAAAAAAAAAAAAACTGATTTAACATTTCAAACCTCAACTAAGAAAGAGTACGTTTGACTCAATCATGTAAAGACTCATAATCTATTTTGCAAATTATCTGAGCCCTTTCCTTTTACTTTTTTTTCTCCCTTGCTGTCAGACTTCTTTTGAATTTTTATCAGACACTTTGGCACTTTTAGCACAATTGGAATAGGGCAAGAATAAGGAAGTAAAACAAAAGGCTGTCAGTATGATTACTTAACACACACTTCAAAATTATTTTTAGTTACTGTTGTGACATTCACAATGAGGACCTGGTACAAAGAAGTATGAGTGTCTGTGTGGGTATGTTGAGGGGAAGAGTGTACCACTTCCCAAGGGCGCTGGGCAAAAGCCTTTGTCCCCACTCCCCAAGTCCACGGATTAGGAGAGGGAATGTGGACTGATCAGGGACAATCCATGTGGTGTCCCCATGACACCACAACTCCAGTAGAAGTCCAGAGTAAGAAGGCATGGTGGGTCTCTGCAATGGTGGAGTTTCTTCCCTCTCTCCTCTGGGACAACAGAAGGATATTATCCTTGGGCTCCCGTTCTATTCCAGTGAAAGGTGTTGTTGGAAGTCGGGGTTCATAAATAAATAAGGCACCAGATCATCTAAAATCTTCTGAGTATATATCATTTTGTATAATTACATTTTCCAGATGGCGGACTTCTTATCCTTTCAGGTAATGACACATTTTTCATGTTAGTTATCTTAGATGACTGACTGTATTACAAATATACTATATACACCTTACATACATAGAAAAGTAGCCTGATATCAGTTTAATCTTATACTGATGACTCTGGGTCAACACTGAAAACATCCGCTTTCTTGCATGGACCCATTACAGGGGTAATTTCAAGGATCCACACAGGGTCTCTGACCCCTATCGGAACTGATGCTGAGATCTTTGGGTCCCTGAAACTGCTTTTCCTGTGTTTGTCTAATCCTTTCTTGTCAGATATTACTTTTATCCTCCAAATAGATATGAAATCAGATATGCAATCATGAATAGATCGAGGGCTTGAAGACATCTTGAATGGAACAAAAGGCACAATGCATGAGATTGAGTATTTGTTGTTTATGACAACCATTTGAACATTCATAGAGTTTTACTGATTTTCTGATCCTTTGACAAGTGCTAGATGTATCAGTTTATAATAAAACTTCCAAATAAATGAGATTCAACTGGACTTGGTTTTCTGTGAAAATCGATCAGAGAGGCTTCCTTGTTCCCGTATACATATGTATGTATGAACTCGAAACACAGTTTATCCCAGTTTCTGGCTGGCAAAAAGCTTCTGTTGTTAAGTTAGCATCTTGAATTCAGTAACCAAAATACTTACAGACCTTGACAACCCTAACCACCAGGTCCCGCTGTCTGAAATCTCTGAGTCACATACTCATTTTCATAGAGGCAGCAAAACCAAGTGTTCCCACTTCCTCTTTCACCCAAGCCTTTATTTGTCTCATTCAGTTGTAACCACATGATGTGGTGGAAGGACTGTGGACATATACTGAAATCCTACTTCTTTTTTTTAAATTTTTTTAATTTATTTATTTGATAGAGAGAGATCACAAGCAGGCAGAGAAGCAGGCAGAGAGGGAGGAGGAAGCAGGTTCCCTGCTGAGCAGAGAGCCCGATGCGGGTCTCGATCCCAGGACCCTGAGATCATGACCTGAGCCAAAGGCAGAGGCTTTAACCCACTGAGCCATCCAGGCACCCTGAAATCCTACTTCTGCCTCCAACTCATTGTGGAACTTTGGGGAAACTACTTTTACTCAAGTCTGTAAAGTGTTTTCACTTGTAAAGTATATAACTTTGGACCCAGACTGTGAGAATGAAGTAACATAATCTCCATAAATTTACCCATCATGTCAGGCACTTAAGCAGATGTTTACAAATTATTTGTATCCTATCTTTTCCCTTGTTCCTTTATTTTCATGTTCATTGACTTTGCAGCACCCCAATATATCTATCACTTTCAAAATATATAGCTATTTTCTTCAGTGAGGCATTACTGATCAGCAGCTAACAGCTTTGGTAATGCTTCCTAAATCCCCTTCAGATTTTGAATACAGTTGTATGACAGCACTTCCCACAGTGTCTTAGGAACATGTACATGTATAAGCCTGTCAGCCCTCAGACTCAGAATTTCTTGAGGTGAGGGTTGGCATCTCATGCACCATTATATTCCCAACTCTTAGCCCATTACCTAGGACATTTGCAAACATTCAATAGATAAATAAAAGAACCAATCACTATTTAGATATTTTAAGCAAAAGTTTGCTTATGTTAGGAGTTTCCTAATCTGGTATCATAAAAGTTTGGATCAAGGGGTGCCTGAGTGGTTCAGCCAGTTAAACATCTGTTCGTGGCTTAAGTCATGATCCCAGGATCCTGGGATTACACCCCAGTTAGACTCTCTGCTCAGCAGGAAGCCTGCTTCTCCCTCTCACTCTCCCTGCTTGTGTTTGCTCTCTTTCTTTCTGTCAAATAAATAGCCTTTAAAAATTACTTAATATTTTTAATTGATCAGAAGCCAGAGATCTTGAAAAACAGGAGGCAAAGGTGACCAAATCCATAAACATCAGGTAACCTTGGCTTTTCACTGACCGCCTACCACCACACCTGGTTCATAACGTTAACCTGGGAAATTTCCAACTCTGTCTTCAGTTCAGAAAAGGAAACAAATCTTCATCTGCATTTCTAGACAGAGTCAATCTGCTGTGCCTAAAATAGTCTGTCTATTTTAGGTCATGGAAAGTAGGTGAGAAGGCTGATGCCCTGGCTGTCCACTCAGCTCTCTCCATGTCAATGCTTATTCAGTCAGGTGTCTTTCTTAGGAGGGAAAAAAAAAAAAAAAAGCTGTAGCTAAATAGCCTAATTTGTCACACTTGCCTTTCACCTATTTGGACTCTTATCTCCTTTACCCCCTTGGTGCTTTTCCATTGTGCATTCCTCACCAGGCATCTCTCCATTTCCATGACAATCAGTAGCCCCCCCCCTTTGTGTTTCTCCCTAGATATTTCCATATACACTGCACCTTTCCTGAGAATCCCCTTCCTCAACTTCTCATCCAAACTTATTTCCTTCAATTCTTTAAACCCTAACATTTTAGAGTAAAAAAAAAAAAAAAGACCTTCAGTTATAGTCCAACAATGCAAAGCAATCCCTTCATTTTTTTGCAGTCAGGAAACTAAGACCTAGAGATGCTTGTGACATCCATCTGTCAGAAAACACTCAGGATCAACACATCAAACTTTATCAGCTCCTCTCAGGAAAGCACTTACATGGCAAGGAAGAGGTAGGTGCACGAATACTATGGAACACTTATTAGATCTATTCTTAAGTGCTTTCGTATGTGCTCGTGTTATCCTCATAATGAACCCATTTTATGAGAGACAAATCTAAAACTCAGAAGGTCAAATAGTAAAGAGAGGAAGAAGGTGGGAGAGTAGGAAAACCCTAGGCTCATCTCATCCATGAACACTATATAACTATCAAATCGTCCTAAAGACCCCAGAAATCAACCTGCAGACTGACAGACCAAACTCTACAACTAAAGGGAGAGAAGAAGCCACATTGAAAAAGGCAGGAAATACAGCTATGTGGTTTAGGGGAGAAAAGGATCCCCGGTGCTGTGGAGGGGAGGGAGCCATGGTTGAGGAGAAGGGTGAGAGAAAGAGGAGCACACAGGGGACTGCACAAGGAGAACATTTCCCCCAAAGTCATTGGCTTGGAAAAATAAGAGGAACTGAATTTTGTGAGTTCTTATGAGGCTTAAAGCCTGGAGTTTTAAAGGTCAGAGGGCTTGGCTGGGATAGTGTCCAGAGGGCACTACACTGCTCTTAGGGAGAGGGTAGGCAGACTACTCAGTGGCAGAAAGCATGGAAGTGGAGATCTGGGGGAAGGCCTGGTGCTCACAGGGGAGAATGGATTTACTCTTCTCAGAGTATGTCCTTGAGGAGTAACTTTCAATGGAGATAGCACTCTGGGAACAAAGAGCTGACACCATTTCCCTTCCCTACCCCTCAGCATGAACACAGAGCCACCTGCAGAAGGAGGACAGCACCAACACTGGTGGCTAACTCACTTACACCAAGCCCTACCTCCCAGCACGCTGGTGGGACTGCCCTTCTCAGTCAAGCTTGCTTCAGTCCCAGTGCAACAGTCCCCAGAGAAAATCAGCACAAACCTCTGCCTACCCCACGTATTCCAACCAGAGAGTTCTGCAGGGCCTCAGTTCTGGTGGGGTTGATGTCAGGTCTCAGTTCACAAGCAGATCAAAGCTCACCTATTGAAATCTCACCAGGATCAGACCAGGGATCAAACACTGCCCATACCAGGCAAGGAGAGCCTCTGCAGACAACTGGCCTGAAAGATGGAGTAGGAAGAACACAATAGCAGAGTGCACACAACACACACCACAGACATTCTCCAAAACACCAGGCCCTGGACACTACTTGACTTCTTTATAAGGCTATTACTTTTAGAAGCAGGAGATATAACTGGCTTTTCTAACACAAAGTAGAAGGCAGAAACTTAGGCAAAATAGCAAGATGGAGGAATTTATCCCAAATGAAAGAACAAAATAAGGCGATGGCCAGAAATCTAAGAGAAACAGATATAAGTAACATGCCTGCTGGAGAATTAAAACAACAATCGTAAGGATACTCACTGGGCTTGAAAAAAGAATAGAAGATGCCAGTGAGACCCTTGCCACAGAGAGAAAGAGTTGAAAAAGAATCACTCAGAGATTAAGAATGCAATAAAAGAAATTAGAAACAGGCTTGATGCAATGAACAGTAAACTGGAAGAAGCAGAGGAACAAATGACACAGATGAAAAATAATGGAAAACATGGCGGCGCCTGGGTGGCTCAGTGGTTAAGCCACTGCCTTCGGCTCAGGTCATGATCCCGGAGATCGGGGATCGAGCCCCACATCGGGCTTCCTGCTCGGCGGGAAGCCTGCTTCTCCCTCTCTCACTCCCCCTGCTTGTTTTCCCTCTCTGGCTGTGTTTCTCTCTGTCAAATAAATAAAATCTTAAAAAAAAAAAAAAAAAAAAAAAGAAAAATAATGGAAAACAATGGCGCTGAACAAAAGAGAAAAAGAAGAGTTATACAACACAAGAATAGACTTCGGGAATGCAGTACTTCCATCAAACATAATAACAATTATATTATAAAAGTCCCAGAAGAAGAAGACAGAGTAAAGGAGGAATAATATTTATTTCAAGAAGGAATAGCAGAAATTTTACCTAATTTGGGAAAGGAAATAGACATCCAGTTCCAGGAGACACAGAGAACTCCCATCAAAATCAACAAAAGCAGACCAACACCAAAACATATTGTAATTAAATTTGAAAAATAAAGTATTAAAGAAAAATTCTTTAAAGCAGAAAGACAAAGGAAGACTTTGACTGATGGGGAAAACCCATAAGGCTAGGTGGAGATCTCTCAACAGAAATTGGGCAATACAGAAGAGTATGGCATGATACATTCAAAATGCCAAATGGGGAAAAGCTGCAGCAAGAATATTCTATCCAGAAGGGCTATCATTCACAATAATAGGAGAGATAAAGAGTTTCCCAGACAAATAAGAACTAAAGGAGTTCAAAAATACGAGATTCCACTCCACACCTCTCAGAATGGTTAAAATCAATGACATTGGAAAGAAGACATGTTGGCAAGGATGTGGAGGAAGGGGAACCCTCTTACACTGTTGATGGGAATGTTGCTGGGAATGCAACCTGGTGCAACCACTCTAGAAAACAATATGGAGGTTCCTCAAAATATTAAAAATAGAACTACCTTATGATCCAGCAATTTCACTATGTGACCATCAACTGATGAATGGATAAGGAACTGGTGAGATATACATATATACACACATATATATATCAAAGGTGATAAGAAACCGATAATATATATACACACAAAGAGCTGGTGGTATATATAAATGATATATATATCATTTTGCAACAACATGGATAGAGCTAGAAAGTATTATGTTAAGCAAAATAAGTCGGTCAGAAAAAGATAAGTACCATATGATTTCACTCATATGTGGAATTTAAGAAACAAAACAAAGGAAAGAAAGAAAAAAGAGATACCCCCCACCCTACCAAAAAAGAAAAAAAAAGATTCTTAAATGTAGAGAACGGGGCGCCTGGGTGGCTCACTGGGTTAAAGTCTCTGCCTTCGGCTCAGGTCATGATCTCAGGGTCCTGGGATCAAGGCCCACATCGGACTCTGCTTGGCAGGGAGTCTGATTCCCCCTCTCTCTCTGCCTATCTCTCTGTCTACTTGTGATCTCTCTCTCTGTCAAATAAATAAATAAAATCTTTAAAAAAAAATGTAGAGAACAAACTGTCTGCCAGAGAAGAGGTAGCTGGGGAGATGGGTGAAATAGGTAAAGGGTATAAAAGCATACTTACCATGATGACTACTAAATAATGTATAGAATTATTGAATCACTATATTGTACACTGAAATAATATAAAATTGTATATTAATTATACTTGAATTTAAAAAAAGAAGAAAGCATGGTGATTATGGAAAGAAATAAGAACAGAATGAGAAGAGGCCAAGGTATGATGAATATGCTTATATTCCTTCCTGAAATATTTAATGAGTGTCCAAAATTTAAAATTTTACCATTTGATTTTTTTAAATTTATCCCTTATCCAGAAGTCAGCTTCCTACTACATATTAATATCAGATTTCCTGAGAAAGGGCAGGAAAATAATTATAAATACACCAACCCTTATTGTAAAACATGGGATGGTAATATACACTTTTAATCTGTACATTATCCATAATGTGGTAATATTTTTGCATGTTTAATATGTTGTCAATCTTATAGGATAAGAATATTTTTCAACTTAAGGTTAATTGTGATATCTGCAAGCTAGGAACATAGGAACAGCCCATTAAAAATGGGTTATGCAGGGTGGCTGGGTGGCTCAATGGGTTAAAGCCTTTGCCTTGAGCTCAGGTCATGATCTCAGGGTCCTGGGATTGAGGCCTGCATCAGGCTTTCTGCTCAGCAGGGAGCTTGCTTCCTCCTCTCTGTCTGCCTCTTGGCCTACTTGTGATTCTCTCTCTCTGTCAAATAAATAAAAAAAAAATCCTTAAAAAAATGGGTTATGCCATCCTTTATTATTCTCATTTTGGAAGTGTAAATATGTACATTTAATTAAAGAAAAATAATAAGGAACTCTCTTACAAGTATGTCAAGCCATCTTAGGTGAGGAAAGTTTTGTAAAGGGACATATAGGGAAGAAGAGTAATATATACTAAAGCATACCTTCTCTTCCAAATGATATGATTTTCAAAAAAGGAAAAGAAAAACTAACATTTATTAAATATTATGTATCTAATGTTCTCTCCCTATTTTCCAAAAATCTGTCAAGTAAGGTTCCCTCAGCTCTCTGACTGAGTCAAAATACCCAGAACTCCAATACCCTCTTATTCAGGACTCTTCTCAATACCAAAAATTTGTATTTATTTTTATGATTAAAATTAATGTCTGTTCTATGGAAAACAGCTATGAAGTTTCCTCAAAAAATTAAAAACACACCTATGACATGATTCAGTAATTCTACTTTGGATATTTACCTGAAGGAAATGAGACACTAACTGGAAAATATTTTTGCACCCCTATGTTCATTGCAGCCTTATTTAAATAGCCAAGACCTAAGTGTCCATTGATGGATGAATAGATAATGAAAAAGTGGTACACACACATGCACGCACACACACACATTCACATACAATGGAATATTAGTCAGTTGTTAAAAAAAGAAGAAAATCCTATCATATATGACAAGAATAGACTTCACAGGCATTTTGCTAAGTGAAATAAGTCAGATAGAGAAAGACAAAAACAGTATGATCTCACTTATATGGGGAATCTTAAAAAAGGAACAAAAACACAATCTCACAGATATAAAGAACAAATGGGTGGTTGCCAGAGGTGAGGGAGAGGGGCAGCATGATGGATGAAAGTGGTCAAAATATAACCATTTATAATATAAACCAGTTCTAGGAATGGAATGTATAGCATGGTGACGATAAGTAATAATACTCTGCTGAATATTGGAAAGTTGCCAAGAAGGTAGATCTTGAAAGTTCTCATCACAAGAAAGAATTTGTAACTATGTGTCGTGATAAATGTTAGCCAGACACAGTGTGGTGATTATTTTACAATATATACATATATCAAATCATTACATTATGTACCTGAAACTAATAAGATATTACATCAATTATATATCAAAATTTTTAAATGAGGATAAAAAATAGACCACCTTTATAAATTTGATTTTAATGTTTACTACCCAGCTTATGGGTCTTCCTGAATGTTTCTGAAAATATTATGAAGCTACAGACCCTCTCTTGGTAAAATACAAACCAAAACCAATAAAAGATTCATGTCTGCCCGCACCCCTTCCCCCCGTGGTGACAGAGATATTTGTTTTGTTTATTATGGTGCCAAATATATAACAGGAGCTCAGGCCATGTGCTTAATGACTGCTTGACTGACGGAAGAAAACAGTAGTTATTTCTACCTTCCCATCCAATACATCCTTCCTTCCTCCATCTCTCATTCAACCACCTCATCTTTTTGTGTCCTAGAGGAGTTAGAAACCATTCTTAGATACTTGGGGCCTTTCTCATCCTATCAAAGACCAATCCCTACATCATGTTTGGAAGCCACCCCCTCCTAGTTCTTCAAAAAAAAAAAAAAAAAGCACATTTATCATTCCTTCTCTCTTTATATCTTCAGAGAAACCCTTTTTACTCTCTTTCCTCTAAATGGGTAACAAGTATAAATCCCAGCTACCTCTAAAAACATCCCTTCTGTTAAAGGCCTACTTAGTCACTGCTTATTTTCTAACCTTCAAGCAAGCTTCTTGAGAGAAATTTCCTCTTACTGCTCTAGTTCTCACCATACACTTGGTTCTCAAAGCCCTGAAGGTGAACTTCAGACATGGCTGTATCGGGATATTCACATCAAAACTGGCAGGGTTTTGTTTTTTTTTTTTTCTGAATTCAACAGGTATTTTTCAACCCTTTTTTTACTGACCTCCCTCCAGCACAGGATGCTGTCTCAATATTTCCCCTCCCTTGGTTTTCATGACTTTACTTCCTCCCAGTCTTCTTTCCACCTCTCTGTCATCTCTCCTCAAGCCCCTGACTCCCCCTTGTCTCCTTTCATCTCTTAAATATTGGTGTTCTCTGGGGTCCTGTTCATGTGTTTTCTTTCTCATATTACATTTTATTTTTCTGTCACCAATACCAATGGATCTCAAATCCATATTTCAAGCCAGTATTACATTCTGAGCTCCAGAGATATTGATTAGATTACCTACTGGTCATCCACCATTCCCAAGTACTAGAGTTCCATAAATCTGCAAAAAAAAAAAAAAAAAAAAAAAAAAAAAAAAAAAAAAAAAAAAAAAAAAAAAAAAAAAAAAAACAGCTTACCATCTTTCCTTAAAACTGTGTTGTTTATCTTCATCTCGATGAATGGCATTCCCCATCCACCCTGTCCCCCAACCCCCTACCTACTTATGTTCTTTATTTTCAAATTATCAATAAATTAATTACTATATTAACTTCTAAATATACAAATAAAATTGTTCACCTACATTGCAAAAATTATTTAAAGTACTTTAAGTTATATTTTAGTTGCTTTATGACAACAAATTGATGTCACACAGATCTTAGAGAACATA
The DNA here is from genome assembly GCA_004023965.1 of Spilogale gracilis. Classification (NCBI taxonomy): domain Eukaryota; kingdom Metazoa; phylum Chordata; class Mammalia; order Carnivora; family Mephitidae; genus Spilogale; species Spilogale gracilis. The sequence goes on along the minus strand of PITA01001044.1, from coordinate 35,957 downwards.
AGAATAGAGAATTTAAGGAATGGATAGATAGTATTTCAAACTAATGCTATATAAATTATGCCTCCAAAATGTTATAAAGGGCTAGAAATGTCTATTCCAGTGAATATTTGAAACATTTTTCTTTGTTATGTCTATATTATTGCATCAATTAAGCAAAGGTAGAGTTTGGCATTAAATCCAGTCCCTGTTAGGCCCAATCTTTTTCTAATTAATATGGCTTTTCTGAATTATTATTTAAGTAAATACTTTCCAAAATGATGTGTAACTGGATACATGCACATATAAAAGGGGCAGAAAGCTCTGCAGAGCCAAAACTTCATCTTCTGTCCGTGTTTCTGACCCTGCACCACAGACGGCCGCTGTCATGCCACCTTGACATTTCCTGACATTAAGAAGGACATTAGAAGTGGGATCCTGGGATGCCTGGGTGGCTCAGTTGGTTAAGCAACTGCCTTCGGCTCAGGTCATGATCCCAGAGACCCGGGATCGAGTCCCACATCGGGCTTCCCGCTCGGCGGGAAGCCTGCTTCTCCCTCTCTCACTACCCCTGCTTGTGTTTCTCTCTATCAAATAAATAAAATCTTTAAAAAAAAAAAAAAAAAGAAGTGGGATCCTTTCCCTTCAGCCTCCTCTGTGACTTATAATCATACCACTTAAACTCATGTACTCTTTACAGTTAATCTGATTTCATTTTGATCATAAAAACAAATCCTTGGAATATGATCAGCCTGTTTTAGAGATGTAGAAACTGAGCAGAGTCAAGGGAACCTGCTTAAGGTAATGACAGCAGGAAAATTAAATCAGACATTATGACCTGTGCGCAACAGATCTTCCAAAATAATGCCAAACAGCCTGGAAAGATGAATGAGAAGTTAATGTATATACAAATTTGATCCAATTAGTAGAAATGAAAGAATATATAAATATACATATTGTACACACACTAAGGACAAACCAATCAAAGATTAAATCTGCCTGGAAAACATTTCCACATCTTCTCACTTTTTTAAACCTGTTCTTTCTCTCATGTTTCCCTCTCTAGTCTAGTATACTAAGAATTCTTTGGCTTCTTTTAACAGTGAAAGAAAGCTCAGAAGTGTATTGATTGCTGTGGTGCTCACGGAATTCTCATACACACTGACGACCTCAAGAGCTGATCTTAAAACCTGACAAGAGAAACACAACATTCTGAGAAGTTCTCGGTTTTGTAAAAGATAAAATGAGATCAGATCAGGACCATGGAAGGCATCCTTGAAAAGACCTTTTATTTCCAACAGTCTCAGGGAGAAGCCATCATAAAAGTGGGATCCTTTCCCTTCAGGAACCCATCTACTTCGTATTTACAACTTAAATGACTATTTCATTGACATCTGTCTCCACATCAGACTGAAAGCGTCAGGAGAACAGGTAGAGTGAATGTTTTTGCTTGCCCTTGTACCCTAAGCACTCAGTAGTCTTGGTGTTCAGTAAATATTTGGGACATGAGACAGATCATTCCTTTAAGTAACATTTCTCTAGGGAAAGGGCCCATGAAAAGTATTAAGAGTGGGAGTCCTTAGACATCTGAAGAGCTTCAAAATACCACAAAGCCAAAAGTTTTATCTAATAACATGAATAAACTGAATTACAAGCAGCCCAGATTCCCAGTGTGGAGATCAATGGGAAGATCTTTATTTCAAACCTGGTTACAGTATAGAGTATTAGGAAAAGTGAAAAAAAAAAAAAAAAAAAAACGGCCAGAGGCTTTAGTTAATCTTTGTGGCAAGGATCACTGATGGGTATAGCTGGTATCCACCACTGATGGTGACAGTGTCCTAAATCTCATATTTTAGGGATTCCTGGGTGGTGTAATAGGTTAAGCATCTGCCCAGCTCAGGCCATGATCCCAGGGTCTCCAGATTGAGCCCCGCATTGGGCTCCCTGCTCAACAGGAATCTGCCTCTCCTTTTCCATCTCCCTCTTCCCCAGATCATACTTTCTCTTTCTCTCTCTCTCTCTCTCTCTCTCTCTCTCTCTCTCTCTCTCTCTTTCTCTCTCATTCTGTCTCTCTCTCAAATATGTAATTAAAATCTTTTTTTAAGAGTTCTCATATTTTATCTCTCAGTCCTATGGATCCACTCCAAGCTCAGGAGCTAGTAGTACAGACCCACTAGTGCCTCTGTATTTGGCCATGGGATACTGATCCTCCTATCTGTCTTCAGATAGGGAAGACAGAGTCAATTTAAAGTTTTTAACATAAATATTTATTGGAAAATTAATGAAAATCAAGATACAGAAACAGAATCAAGATTAAATGTGTATATTCTTAACTTTTGCTTTAGGTAACACTTGGTAAAATATTGGTTGAGTTTCCCGACATTGTCCTCTCCACATGGAAAAGGAGGACCACCCACTGGCTCTTTGGCACATCCCTTCCTTCTTTTTCAGATATCGCACATTTGGACAAGAATTTTGACGTTAGTCAAGTAAAAACAAAACAAAACAAAACAGATTATTGGCTGACACAAAGGTGTCTCTAGATAAAGAAATAAATAACTTCAAATTAATAAATAAATATGTATGTATATTTCAGATGCTTAGGTGCAAATACAATCCTCTTCTCCCACAACTCACTCACTGTGAAAATTACTGCACAATCTCTAACAAAATAATTTTTATTTTATTAAAATGAATTCATTCATTGCATTCAAAATTGGTACTTTTATTGGCTTTCAAATAAAGTTCTACTTTAAACATCATCTTTTTTATGATACATATATACAGTGGAATATTACTCCTCCATCAAAAAGGATGAACACCCAACTTTTGTAACAACATGGGCTGGTTTGGAGGAGATTATGCTAAGTGAAATGAGCCAAGCAGAGAAAGTCAAGGTATCATATGGTTTCACTTACTTGTGGAGCATAAGGAGTAATATGGAGGGCAGTAAGAGAAGGAAAGGCAATGGGAAGTGGGATAAATCAGGAAGAAAGATGAAACATGAGAGACTTTGGACTCAGAAAGAAACTGAGGTCTTGTGGGGTGGGGGTGGGGAGAGGCGTGAGCCTGGTGGTGGGTATTGAGGGCCCATATGGAACACTGGGTGTAGGGGATAAACAATGAATCTTGGAACCCTGAAAAAATAAAATAATGTAATAAAAATAAATAAATAAATAAGCATCATCATTTTGAAAGAATAAGTATGACCTCAGAATATTTTCAGAAGGCATGTATATAATGTATATAATCAAATACACATCTTCTAGCCATACAACTGGGAGAAATCCTACTTGCCAACAAGATCAAGGGAAGGGAGAAATGTGAGGAAGTATGATAATGTGTTGGTGGATAATTATATAAATTCCCCCATGCATGAACCACCAATCTCAGAAGCTAGAATACATTTAAATATTAATACAAAACCATATTTGAGATATATTTGATATTTCAAGATGAACTTTGGATTTCATAATGTGTCTTCTCATAATTGTAAGGAAATTCTATAAAAAGCACACCATAGCTGATTTATTTTTTATTACCCTAGAGCTAAATATACTGTCTTCCAATTAAATATGTCAGATAAACAAATAAATGATGTTGCCACAGCTTAGAAACGTCAGAATATAGAATTCATTTAATATATGCTTATGTGGTATACTAATGTAATATTAACAAAAAGATAAAATGTTTATTTAGTATACCACATATGTGTCTTAAGGATTTTTAACATAGATTTGCTCAATCAATTCTCAAAATAACTATATAATATAAAACGGGTTATAACTCTATTTGCTAGAAAAGGGTAGAGAAAACACTTCCACACTATTTTTATGAGGCAACCAAAACAAAAAAGGAAATTATGAGAGAAGAATATCATAAATAAATGTCCCACATGAACACAAACACAAAATGCCTTTGAAACATTTGTAATACATAAAAAGCAAAATATATTCTTAGTTTGTTTTCACTTTTAAAAATCAGTATGGGGCGCTTGGTGGTGCAGTTGAGTAAGCCTCTAACTCTGGGTTTCAGATTGCGACCTCAGGGTTCTGAGATCAAGCCCCATGTTGGGCTCTGCCGGCACTGAGAAGGCTAGTCTGCTCAGGAGTCTCTTTCCCTTTCCCTCTGCCCCTTCCCACACCTCTCATTCTCTCTCTCTCTAAAATAAATAAATATTAAGAAGTCAATCAATATAATTCTGCACACTGACATGATGAAAGAGAGGATTATATGTCTTAGTAGATTCAGAAAAAGCACTTGAAAAAAACTCACTACTCCTTCATAAAAAAATAAAGAACTGTCAGCAAATTATTAATAGAGGAATTTCTACAATATGAAAAATTACATGTATAAAAAGCTACAAGCTAATATCTTACCTAATGGTGAAAGGCTGACCACTTGCCAATTAAGATAAAAAACAATACCAGGCTAGTCACCCTTACCGTTTCTGTTTAAAATTGTTCTGGTAGGGGTGCCTGGGTGGCTCAGAGAGTTAAGCCTCTGCCTTCAGCTCAGGTCATGATCTCAGGGTCCTGGGATCAGGCCCTGCATAGGGCTACCTGCTCAGTGGGGAGCCTGCTTTCCCCCTCTTTCTCTGACTGTCCCTCTGCCTGCCTGTGATCTCTCTGTCAAATAAATAAATAAAATCTTTTAAATAAATAAATAAATAAATAAATAAATAAATAAATAAATGATTATATAAATAAATAAATAAATAAATAAATAAATAAATAAATAAAATAGAATTGTCCTGGTAGGTTTTAGTCAGTGTAATAATGCAAGAAGAATAAATAGAAAGTATAAAGCTTCTAAAAGAAAGAATAAAACTCTCTTTGTTCACAAACAACATGGTTATATACACAGAAAAATCCAAAGAAATCTACAAAACAGTAATAAAACACACCTAATAATTGAATTAGTAAGGCCTCAGAAAACACAGTCAACATGCAAAAAACAACAGTATTTCTATATAACAGTAATTTTATATTATATTTTAAAAACACAATACTCTATAATTATAATGCATGAAAAAATAAAAAATATTATGGATAAACTTAGCAAAAGATATCTAAAGCTACTTCACTAAAAACTACAAAAGATAGCTAAGAAAAATTAAAAAGAGATCTGTAATAAAGCTATGACAATTCAGGGAACACGCTATTGGGATGAGGTACAAATCGACAATGGGATAGAAGAGACGGTTGAGAAATAAAGATACACCTTGATAGTCGATTGATTTTCAACAAAACCACCAGAGCAAATCAATGTACAAAGAAAAGACATTTTGATAATGCTCCTGGAACAAGTGGATATCCTTATGAAAAAAAAATTAATTTCGGTTCCTACCTCATAGACCAAAATTTAAAAGTTAACACTACAGGGCTTCCGGAAGAAAATGTATATGAAGATTTCTCGCCCAGGATGCAGAAGGTATAAAAGAAAAAAATTAAAGATTTCTTCTTACTTAAAATAACATTAATAGGGGTACCAAGGTGGCACAGTCAGTTAAACATCTGACTCTTGGTTTCAGCTCAGGTCATGATCTCAGGATTGTGAGATCCAGTCCTGTGTTGGGCTCTGGGCTCAGGGCAGTCTCGAGACTCTCTCTCCCTCTTCCTCTGTCACCCACTGCACCCTCTCGCTCGCTCTCTCTCTCTCCCTCTCTCTCTGGCTGCAAAATAAATAAATAAATCTTAAAAATGACATTAATAGAATAAGCAAACCACAGATAGAAGAAAATAGTCACCAAGTGTATATCAAGCAAAGGACCCATATACAGAATATATAAAGAATTCTTCCAATTCAATAATAAAATGACAGAGAGACCAACTAAATATGGGCAAATGATTTGAACAGATACTTCACAAAAGATTACAAATAGCCAAGAAGCACAGAAGATAATGCTGAACATGGTGAACAATTAGGAAAACACCACAAAGCTGAACTGAGATACTACTATAATGACAAAAGATAAAAAGATGTTGGCAAGATGGGAAACAACTAGAACTCTCAGACATTACTGGTGAGCATGGAAAAAGCTACAGCATTCTTTTTAAATGCTTGGCAATTTCTTAATAAAGTTAAACACAACATACCCTATGATCACCAGTTCTATTCTTTAGTATTTACTCCAGAGAAAGGAAAACATACATCCACACAAAGACTTGTATGTGAATATTTGCAGTGACTTTATTTATAATAGTCCCAAACTGGGAACTACCCAAATGTCCAAAAACAGGAGAAGAAGTAAACAAATTGTGATATATTTATATGATACACAGGCAGCCATAAACAGAAATGAACAATTACTGATACTTGCAACAGCAGAAATTAACAGCACACACATCATGCTGAACAAAAGAGGCCAGATCCATAAGCACATGCCAGGTGATGCCATTGATATGAAGTTCTAGAATAGACAAAACTAATCTGTGGAGAACAAAATAAGAATGATGCTATGGCTGGCGAGAGGAGAGATGCAGGACTGATTGTAAGGGAGGAAGAAGGGAAATATTCTGTATCGTGGTAACACCGCGTGTTACATTAATATGTGCATTTGTGAAAATTCAGAACTAAAACACTTATGAGCTGTGCATTTCACTATATGGAGACTATACTCCAATAAAATAAAGTACAGAAGGCAATTAGATGATACTATTTTGATGAAGTAAAAATTAAACTTGAAAACAAATAAAGCAATAAAATAGAGCAACTTCATTCTACCCTCCCCCTCCAGGAGTGTAATCTCCAAGCTATGGAGGAGATGGAAGGCACAAATCTGTTTTCATTGCATCTGATTAGAATCACAGTGTGCTTCTAGTTTTAAAGATGCATATTTTCCAGGCAATGTGCTCCTGATGTCAATAGTTATCCCCCTCCCATTTGGCCCATAAACCAAAGCTATACCCATTATCCAAAACTTGCAGAAGATATGGGGATCAGTTCCAACTCTAGCTGTGTTAGTAGAACTATGTATTTCTGTCTCCAGCAGGACGCCTTCCACGGAGAATGTCAAGGGTAAGTCAGAATATATATGATTTTTACCTTCCACACTGACTTTAGAACCTCATTAGGGTAAGTTATGATTTCACAGTAATTGTTCCTATGTAAGTTGATCAGTTTTATACACTAGATTCAAATGGATAAATGAATTACTATCAGATGATTCTTAGTGCTCTGGTTATAATTAAAGGTACTGATTATACTTGAAGTACATTAAAATTCCCCCTAATCTTTTCTCTTCCCTCCCCGTACCAAAAATCATGAACTATTTATAAAGCTTTCAGAGTCTCTTCATTTGGTTTTACTTATCCAAACTCATAAGCCATACATGGTAAATTTCAGACCTATAATTTGTGGTTTCCTGCTTCCAAGATTACTCCAGAGCACTTCTCATGTGACTGTTTTTCTAGTTAAATATTTACACATATTCACAGGGTACACAGGCAGTTCATATTTGACATGATTTAACAGCATCTACATCTGTTTCTCATCATCACATGACTGGAAAATGTGCCTACTAAACAATTTCTTAATGTAGTTGTCTGAAACATTGTTTCTACTCTCATCTGGAGACATTTCTATGTAAAGAAAACAAGATAAGATGGCCCCTCTCAGACCCCATTTCCTTCTTGATTCTCTTCCTCTGGTTTCAGGATCCTCTCTTGCCATCAATCATTACTTTCCAAGCCTCACCAAAATATGGGTGATAATAATATGTCTTATTATTTTTATCCGTGTGTGAAAAACACAAAGTAAATGGAGATATGAAGGGAAAATAACCTATTTAAATAAAAAAGCCATCAAATGCAACAGTTGGCTTTGGGTGTGGTACTCCAAGGTTAGCAAGACTGCATTTGAATAATGCCCCTACTGATATAAAAATGCTTGAAGTCAGTTTTCATGTTCCCAGAGTACAACTTCAACCATGGTCTTTCCAAATACAAAACAAAATGAAGAAGTGGGGGGGGGGAGGACAAGGATGAGGAGAGGAAGAAGAAAAGAAAGTTCTTTTCCTATTTCAAGAGGTAATAATATCAAAGCCCCCCAAATTTTAAAATCACAACAAAACATCTGTCCTAATTCTTCCCCTGTCCGTTTAACAAAGTGAATTGTATTTTAAATTCATATATTTTCCCAAAAATATAAAGCATAGTTAAATTATGAGAGTATGCTCCTCAGAATAGTAATTTAGAATAAATTGATCTTGTACAAATTTTATTCTGTTATTTTGGGTTTTAATCTACAAATCTGTTTCCTCATTTCTATTCATATATTATTATCAGAAACAATAACAAGGTAAAATGAAAACAAAAACTCCTGAGTGAATTATAAATCCCAGAAGCTGATCATAGTTCATATGTATCAAAGAAGTCAAAATAAAAGGAATGATTGTTTTCAACTCTTTCGAGACTCATTTTTCCAATTTGTGTCTAATTCAAGACCTTCATTCTTTTTTTTTTTCTCTTCTCTTCCCTGATTATATTTTGGCCACTTCACAGCTCATTATGATCTGGAAAGAAAGAGATTGGATAACATAAAACAAGATGAAACTAAAGTGAGTACAACTGACCTCAATAGTCCTAAGGAAAAGCTTTATGTTAAAGAAGCCTAGAAAACTTGGCTCTATTAAAGCTTTTGATGCATCTGAGAATTTAAATAATTGTCAGTAATTCCTGAAAAACTGATCAAAAAGCACAAGACTAGATTTTTAGACAGACTTTATAGACATTCTATTTTATGAAATAATATGAAAAGTTGCTCAAATCCAGCTATCACACTGCATACTCAGAGAAATGCTTCCTAGGATACTGTATATTTTCTCAAACAAGATATATATATACGCACACATGCATGCACACACATTAAATAAGTGTTAATTTTGGATTGCTGTTCTGATACTTCAGATACTTATGCTAGTTTTAGAGGAAGGTAAGTAATTACAATATGTGAATAAAGACAACCTGCAGAGGATGCACAAATTTTTTACTCATGAACTATAACTATGTATAAATAATATGTACATATAAATTTCTTTATCAGCTTTTAGAGAGGCAAAATATAATGAACATCCAAAAAACCCAAGAAACCTTATAAAACCTTTCAGAAGGCTGAAGAGAGAAGAGTTCCCAATTCTTTTTATGATGACAGCAGAACCTGGACACCAAAACCTGACATGGATAATATAAGGAAATTGTAGACCAGCATCTTTCATAAACATAGATGTAAAAATTTGTAACAAAATATTGGCAAATGGAATCCAGGAATATATGGAAAGGATGTTATATTGTAACTATGTGAAGTTGATCCCAGATTGAACATTTGAAAATCTGTCAATATAAATCACATTAGCAGAATAAAGACAAAAAGCCATATGATCATTTCAATAGATGCGGAAAATATATTTGCCAAAATTCAAAACCCGTTAGTGATTAAAAACACAAAAGATCTCCAAGCATACAAGTTATAGAAGGGAAATCTATTTCATAAAAGGCCATATATGATAATAAACACTTACAGTTAACATCATATTTGTGGTAAAATACTAAGTACTCCCCTAATCATTAAGAGCAAAGCAAGAGATATACCATCTCACCACAATGACAGCTAGTGCAATAAAGTAAGAAGAAAACAAAATAAAAGGCTTAAAGACATAGAAAGGAAGATACATAACTGCCTCCTAAAGAAAATCTTAAAGAAAATCAAAACATTTTTTAGAAAAGCATAAGGAATCCATGTAGAAAATCCTAACAAATATTCATAAATAAAAAAATTTAAAAAAAACTCTTAGAAGTAATCATTGAATTTAGCATGGTCACAGGATAAAAGATTAATCTAAAAAATTCTATTATATTTATATGTAGTAGCAAAAAATTGAGAAATAACATTTTAAAAACAATCTCCTTTACAATATCATCAAAAAATAATTAGGGATAATTTTAACAAAAGCCTGTAAGATCTCTAAACTGAAAACTACCATGAATTGCTGAGAGAAGATCTAAAGAAAGTATAAATAGAGACATATATTATGATTATGGATAAGAAGACTTAATATTATTAGAATGTCAGTTCTCCCCAAATTGGTTGGTATGGCCAATTCATCCCAATGAAAATCATAGTGAGTTATTTCTGTAGAAACTGATAAGCTGATTCTAAAATTTTTGTGGAAATGCAACGGACCTATGGTAGCAAAAGTAAATTTGAAAAACAAAAAGAAAGGTAGAGGATTCATAGTACTTCCTAACGTCAAAACTAACTATAAAGCTAGAGAATCCAGACAGTGTGTCATGGGTGCAAGAAAAGATATATAGATCATGGATATGAAATAGAGAGCAAGGAAATACACTCATTTATCAATGAATTTATTTTCAACAAAGAAACCAAATTAAGTCAAAGGAAAATGAAAATAGTTTTCCTTTTTTCTTTTTTTTTTTTCTCAAACAGATCTGGGAATTTGGATACTTGTATGAGAAAAAGTAAATATCAACTTCTACTCATTTTACAAACAAAACTTAATTTGAAATGCAATATATAGCTAAAGTAACGGCTACGACAGTAATGTTTCTAGATGAAAACATACGATAATACCGTCACAGCCTCAGGGTAAGCAAAGATTTCTCAGATGTGACACAAACAGCACAAAATAAAATAATCTGATAAATCACGGCACCTGGGTGGCTCAGTGGGTTAAAGCCTCTGCCTTCCGCTCAGGTCATAATCTCAGGGTCTTGGGATCCAGGCCCTGCATGGGGCTCTCTGCTCAGCAGGGAGCCTGCTTCCCTCTCTCTCTCTGCCTGCCTCTCTGCCTACTTGTGATCTCTCTCTGTCAAATAAACAAAGAAAATCTTTAAAAAAATATTTTAAAAAATAGTAATCTGATAAATTAGATGAAATAAAAAATGAAAACTGTTCACCAAGACTTCTTAAAATAAAAAATAAAATTGATAGGTAAGAAGAAAATATTCAAAATGGATATATATAACAAAAAGATTGTATCCAGAATATATAAAAAGTCTAACAAACAAAATAGCAAAAAAGATGAACAAACCAATTAAAAATAAAAAAATAAAGCTTGAACAAAATCTTTACACTAAAAAAGATATATAAGTAGCTAATAAATACATGAGAATGTGTTCAACATTTGATCAAGGGAACACACATTTTACTTTTAAGAGGATAACTAAAATTAGGAAAAGGAGCAAGCTGGCGGAGGAGTAGGAAACCTAAATAACATCAGGTCCCAGGAGTTCACCTACAAACTCACCAGGAGATCCAAGAGAGGAAGAGCAGCAATTCTAGGAACAGAAAGTGACCACTTTCTGGAAGGTGGGACACACAGAGAAGTGACTTAGAGGTGACATTTGGGAAGACAGACCACAGGGGAAGGGCTGGCTCCCAGGCAGCAGTAGAGCAGGGGAGCACAAAATCAGAACTTTCAGAAGTCTGCTCCATTGAGGGATGTCGCCCCAGAGGGGGGTGGTCTCAGGATCCTTGGGGTCACAGAAGGACCTGAGGTGCCTGAGTGAGGCAGAACTCCCAGGTATCTGAGCAGGGAAGCCGACTGCAGAGACAGAGCCAATGAGTGTGCTCTTACTCAGGGTTACCTTAAATTGTAATCTGAGGCATACTCATGCCACACTCTTCTAGCAGAGACCCCATAAGTGGCAAATCCAGGAAGACACACCTTCCTCTTCTGGAGGAGTGGTGTGGAAGCATGCTTCAGGAATCTGCTAGGTTTGGAGACACCAAAAGGGGCTGTGCGCCAGAGATAGAAACACTCAGTAACAGGCCAGGTGAGCAGGGAGTGTGGCCGGAGACAGGAAAACAGGCTGATTGACTGCTTTTCTCTGGGGGTGCACTAAGGAGGGGGGCCGAGCTCTCAGCTCCTCTGGGTCAGAGACTGGGAGGCCGCCATCTTCATTCCTCTCCTCCAAAGCTGTACAGAAAGCTTTCAGGGAACAAAAGCTACCCAGAGCGACCCTAAGCAGATTGCTTCACCTGGCCCCTAGCAAGGGTGGTGCAATTCTGCCTCTGGCAAAGACATTTGAGAATCACTACAACAGGCTCTTCTCCCAGAAGATCAGCAAGAACATCCAGCCTAGACCAAGTTCACTGTTCAAAGAGAACTGCACTCCAGAGCTGAAAGGAGTGCTCCACATATAATTCATGGCTTTTTCACCATGATTCTTTCATCTTTCAAAGTTAAATTTTTTTAATTTTATTTTTTTCTAATTTTATTTTTTAATTTTTTTCTTTCCTATTTTAATATTAAGTATCTTATCTTAACAATACCTTTTAAAAAAAACTTTTTAAAATTTTGATTGTTTTAATTATATGCTATCCCTTCATTGTATTTAAGCTTATTTTTTGTATACATATAGGTTTTTCTTTCTTTAAAATTTTGGGATACAGTTTTTTCTAATAGATAAAAATATACCTTAAATCTAGCACATGGCTATATTCTAGTCTCCAGCCTCATCACAGTCTTTCCTCTTTTTTCTTTTTCAAACCAGCTTCTTATCTAATCAATTTCTTTTTTGGAATCTTTTCAACTTTTTGTCTTTACAATAATATTCCATCCCTTCATTGTGTATAACCTTATTTTTGTACATATCTCAGTTTTTCTTTCTTTAAAATTTTGGGAGGAAGTTTCTTCTAACAGACCAAAACACACCCAAAATCAAGTGTGTGGCTCCATTCTATTCACCAGTCTAATCATATATAGAGAGACAGACAGATAGATAGATAGATAGAGTTACAGATATAGATTTTTTTTCCTTTCTTCTCCCCCTGGTTTTGGGTCTCTTCTCATTTGATTAGTGTATATTTTTCTGGCATCATCACTACCCTTTTAGTATTTTGTTCTCTCATTCATCGATTCTTATCTGGATAAAATGACAAGGTGGAAAAACTCACCTCAAAATAAAAGAACAAGAGGCAGTACTGATGGCTAGGGACCTAATCAATAGGGACATTAGTAATATGTCAGAATTAAAGTTCAGAATGATGGTTATCAGGTGCTAGCTGCTCAAAAAAGCATAGAATATATTAGAGACCCCCTTTCTGGAGAAATAAAATCCCTTTCTGGGAAAATAAAAAACTAAAATCTAACCAAGTTGAAATCAAATGAGGTGCAATTAAAAAATGGAGGCTCTTACTGCTAGTATAAATGAGGCAGAACAGAATTAGTGATGTAGAAGACCAAATGTTGGAGAATACAGATGCTGAGAAAAAGAGAAAAATAACTACTGGACCACAAGTGGAGAAATCAAGAGATAAATTATACCATAAGATGAAACAATATTAGAATAATTGGGATCCCAAAAGAAGAAGAAAGGGGGGGCAGAAGGTATATTGGAACAACTTAGAGCAGAGAAATTTCCCTAATTTGGCGAAGGGAACAAGCATCAAAATCCAGGAGGCACAGAGAATCCTCCCCCAAAATCAATAAAATAAAAACACTCCGTCATCTAATACTAAATCTTAAAGTCTCAGTGACAAAGAGGAAATCCTGAAAACAGCTCAGGAGAAGAGGTCTGTATCATACAATGACACAAATATTAGATTGGCAGCAGACCTATCCACACAGACCTGGCAGGCCAGAAAGGACTGGCATGATACATTCATACCACTAAACAAGAAAAATATGCACCCAAGAATATTATATCCAGCTGGGCTGTCATTGAAAATAGAAGGAGAGATCAAAACTTCCAGGACAAACAAAAACTAAAAGAATACTGCAAATACCAAACCAGCCTTACAGGAAATATTGAAAAAGGCCCTCTAACCAAAGAGAGATCTAAAAGTAACATACCAGAAAGGATCAGAGACAATACACAATACAAATACACAGTCACCTTACAAGCAATATACAATGGCACTAAATTCCTATCTTTCAACCGTTACCCTGAATGTAAATGGGCTAAATGCTCCAATCAAAAAAAAACAGGGTATCAGAATGGATAAAAAAACAAGATCCATTGATATGCTGTCTCCAAGAAACTAATTTTAGACCCAAAGACACCTCCAGATTTAAGGTAAGGGGGTGGAAAACCATTTACCATGCTAATGGACATGAAAAGAAAGCTGGGGTAATAATCCTTATATCAGACAAATTAGATTTTAAGCCAAAGAGTATAATAAGAGATGAAGAAGGACATTACATTGTACTTAAAGGGTCTGTCCAATAAGATCTAACAATTTTAAATATCTATGCCCCTAACATGGGAGCAGCCATGTGTATAATCCAATTAATAACTAAATCAAAGAAACACATCAACAATAATATAATAATAGTAGGGGACTTTAACACCCCCCACACTGAAATGGACAGATCATCTAAGCAAAAGATCAACAAGGAAATAAAGGCTTTAAATGACACACTGGACCAGATGGACATCACAGATATATTCAGAACATTCCAACCCAAAGCAACAGTACACACATTCTTCTCTAATGCACATAGAATATTCTCCAGAATAGATCACATCCTGGGTCACAAATCAAGTCTCAGCTGATACCAAAAGATTGGGATCATTCCCTGCATATTTTCAGACCACAGTGCTTTGAAAGTAGAACTTAACCACAAGAGAAAATCTTGAAAGAACTCTACTACATGGAAGCTAAAGAGTATCCTACTAAAGAATGAATGGGTCAACCAGGAAATTAAAGAAGAATTTTTTAAAAATCATGGAAACAAATGAAAATGAAAACACAACTGTTTAAAATCTTTGGGACACAGCAAAGGTGGTCCTGAAAGTATATAGTAATACAAGCTTTTCTCAAGAGACAAGGTCTCAAGTACACGAACTAACCCCACACCTAAAGGAGCTGTAGAAAGAACAGCAAAGGAAGCCTAAACCCAACAGGAGAAGAGAAATCATAAAGATAAGAGTAGAAATCAATGAAATAGAAACCAAAAGAACAATAGAACAAATCAACAAAACTAGGACCTGGTTCTTTGAAAGAATTAACAAGATTAATAAACCCCTGGCCAGACTTACCAAAAAGAAAAGAGAAAGGACCGAAATTAATAAAATCATGAATGAAAGAGGAGAGATCACAACCAACACCAAAGAAATGCAAACAATTATAAGGACATATTATGAACAGCTATACACCAGCAAATTTTATCAATCTGGAAGAAATGGATGCATTCCTAAAGACATATAAACTATAAAAACTGAGCCAGGAAGAAATAGAGAACTTGAACAGACCCATAACCACTAAGGAGATTGAAGCAGTCGTCAAAAATCTCCCAAAAAACAAAAGCCCAGGACCAGACAGCTTCCTAGGGGAATGATACCAAACATTTAAAAAAGAATTAATACCTATTCTCCTGAAACTGTTCCAAAAAATAGAAATTGAAGAACTTCCAAACTCATTTTATGAAGCCAGCATTACCTTGATCCCAAAAACAGACAAAGACCCCATCAAAAAAAGAATTACAGACCAACATTCTTGATGAACACAGATGCAAAAATTCTCACCAAAATACTAGCCAATAGGATCCAACAGTACATTAAAATGATTATTCACCAAGAGCAAGTGGGATTTATTACTGGGCTGCAAGGTTGGTTCAACATCTGCAAATCACTCAATGTGATACAGTACATTCATAAAAGAAAGAACAAGAACCATATGATCTTCTCAATAGATGCTGAAAAAAACATGTAACAAAGTACAACATCCTTTCTTGATCAAAATTCTTCACAGTGTGGGGATAGAGGGTACATACATCAATATCATCAAAGTCATCTATGAAAAACCCACAGAGAATATCATTCTCAATGGGGAAAAATTGAGAACTTTTCCCCTAAGGTCAGGAACATGGCAGGGATACCCACTATCACCACTGCTATTCAACATAGTACTAGAAGTCCTAGCCTCAGCAATCAGACAACAAAAACAAATAAAAGGTATCTGAATTGGCAAAAAAGTCAAACTCTCACTCTTTGCAGATGATATGATACTTTATGTGAAAAACCCAAAAGACTCCATTCCAAAAGTGTTAGAACTCATACAGGAATTCAGTAAAGTGTCAGGATATAAAATCAATGCCCAGAAATCAGCTGCATTTCTAGACACCAACAGCAAAACAGAAGAAAGAGAAATTAAGGAGTGGATCCCATTTATAATTGTACCCAAAATTAAAAAATACCTAGAAATAAACCTAACCAAAGAGGCAAAGAATCTGTACTTAGAAAACTATAAAGTACTCATGAAAAAAATTGAGGAAGACACACAAAAAATGGAAAAATATTCCATGCTCATGGACTGGAAAAACAAATATTGTGAAAATGTTTATGCTCCCTAAAGCAATCTACACATGTAATGCAATCCCTATCAAAATACCATCAATTTTTTTCAAAGAAGTAGAACAACTAATCCTAAAATTTATACAGAACCAGAAAAGACTCCAAATTGCCAGAAGAATGTTGAAAAGGAAAGCCAAAGTTGGCACAATTCCAGACTTCAAGCTCTATTACAAAGCTGCAATCATCAAGAAAGTATGGTACTAGCACAAAAAAAGACTCATAGATCAATGGAACAGAATAAAGAATCCAGAAATGGACCCTCAACTCTATGATCAACTACTCTTTGACAAAACAGGAAAGAATGTCCAATGGAAAAAAGGCAGTCTTTTCAACAAATTGTGTTGGGAAAATTGGACAACCACATACAGAATAATGAAACTAGACCATTTCTTTATACCACACACAAAAAAAGACTCAAAATGAATGAAAGACCTCAATGTGAGACAGGAATCCATCAAAATTCTTGAGGAGAACACAGACAGCACCTCTTCTACCTCAGACACAGCAACTTCTTCCTATAAGCATTGCCAAAGGCAAGGGATACAAGGGAAAAAATGAACTATTGGGACTTCATCAAGATCAAAAGCTTCTGCATAACAAAGGAAACAGTCAACAAAACCAAAAGACAACCAACAACCTGGGAGAAGATATTTGCAAATGACATAACAGATAAAGGGCTAGTATCCAAAATATATAAAGAACTTATCAAACTCAGCACCCAAAGAACAAATAACCCATTCAAGAAATGGGAAGAAGACATGAACAGACTTTCTCCAAAGAAAACATCCAAATAGCCAACAGACACATGAAAAAGTGCTCAACATCACTCTGCATCAGGGGAATACAAATCAAAACCACAGTGAGATACCACCTCACACCAGTCAAAATGGCTAAAACTAACAAGTCAGGAAATGACAGGTGTTGGTGAGGATGCGGGGAAAGGGGAACTCTCCTCCAGTGTTGATGGGAATGCAAGCTGGTGCAGCCACTCTGGAAAACGGTATGGAGGTTCCTCAAAAAGTTGAAAATAGAGCTACCTTACAACCCAGCTATTGCACTACTGGGTATTTACCCTGAAGATAAAAATGTAGGGATCCTAAGGGGCACATGCACTCAAATGTTTATAGCAGCAATGTCCACAATAGCCAAACTATGGAAAGAACCTAGATGTCCATCAACAGATGAATGGATAAAGAAGATGTGGTGCCTGTGTGTGTGTGTGTGTGTGTGTGTGTGTGTGTGTGTGTGATGAAATACTATGCAGCCATCAAAAAGAACTAAATCCTTCCATTTGCAACAACATTGATGGAAATGGAAGGTATTCTGCTGAGCGAAATAAGTCAATGAGAGAAAAACAATTATCATAGGATCTCTCTGATATGAGGAATTTGAGAGGCAGGGTGGGGTTCATGGGAGGTAGGGAAGGAAAAAATGAAACAAGATGGGACTGAGGAAGGGGACAAACTATAAGAGACTCTTAATCTCAGGAAAACACCAGAGGGTTGCTCAGGTTAGGGTGCCTGCGTTATGGTAATAAATAAATAAATAAATTTTAAATAAATAAATAAGATAACGAAAATCAATGAACTAACAACACTGAATATTGGAGAATATGTAGATCAACAATGACACAGTATTTCTCCTGTATTTAAGATAAGACAGACACTTTGGAAAATGTTTTACTATACCTACCTTATCAACTGCACTCCAAGTAATTACTCCAAAAGAAAAACTAAATGTCCTCAAAGCCACCACAGCAACTTAATTGTAATAACTAAAATCTGGAAAAACTCAAATATTTATTAACAAAGTAATGGTTAAACACATTATCATATATCCAAACAATTATATTCAGTAACAAAAAGGGATAAACTGATGACACACAAAACAAAAGGAAGTATCTTAGTTTTTTTTTGTTGTTGTTGTTGTTTTGTTTTTTTGTTTTTTTAGGTATTTTGTTTGTTTTCTTTTTTGATCTGGGAAGCATTCTTTTTTTTATTGTTACTAAAAAATTTTTTTCAGTGTTCCAAGATTCATTCCCCGTTCCCCACACCCAGTGCTCCACGCTTTAGGTATCTTAGTTTTTTAATAATTTATTTTATTTTATTTTTTTCAGTGTTCTAAGATTCATCAACATGAAGCATCTCAGAAACACAAAAGAGTACCTACTATGTGATTCCATCTATGTGAAGTTCAAGATCAAGTGAAAACTAACCTATAGTGATAAAAATCAGGACAGTGGTTGCCTACAGTGGGTGGAAATTTACAGGAAGGAGGTTCAGGAAATGTCTGGTATATTAGAAAATTCTGTTTCTGAGTGGAGTGGTGGTTATATGGGTATTATATGGGTACATCCATTCATAAAATCTAAAATTAATACTTATTAAGGAAGTGCTTAAAAAGCCAAAAGGATAGAGGAAATTTGTCCAAGGGACCATCAGTCAATCTGAAAAGCCTATTTATCAAAACTAGAACAATTTTTTAAATAAAATTTTTATTGTAAATTCTTATTTTTCTTTCTGCTTAGGAAGTCTTCCATATTCCAAAGAACAATTTAAACAACAAAATAAATAACACAGAATTGAACTCTAGCCAAAGATAGAAAGGAGTATTCATGAGTCCTTGCTGATATAAATAAAAGATTGAATAATAATTAAAGAAGAGACAAATCCTTATGATAGAAGAATTCCAAGTAATAAGCATAAATACTTTCCCTTATAGGACGTGAAACTTAATTCACTTCCAAAAAGTGAAAATGAAGGAAGAAAAGTAGTAACATCCAATCTGGTTCATCACCCTTAGTGTGCATACGGAAAACTCAAATTCATGTATATGGAGTCAGAATTAAATGGGAAATAAATGATATTCTTGAAACTTGATTCCTTTCAAAAATTCAGTACTCTTTACCCATAGCATATAAGCCAGAGGTTTTTAAATTATCTACAGCTTGAAAGGACCAGTTTTTCTTTTTAATTCTAACCCATCCTAAAAGACACTTCTACAAAAGACAAAATTAATTACCAGAAAAACAAAATTTTAAAAAGACACACAAACTACAAGAACTTAAATTTTTACTTCTAGATTTAATAAACACAAAATTCTTGTGCTGGATTGGTAGAAAGTTTCTAAAGTTATTCTCAATTGCTGAATTTATTGTATTGTGGACCAGTAAGTTTGTGAACTAACGCTGATACATAGGCCACATTTTGAGTAGTAATTATATAGTTAGCAATGTAACAAAAATAACAATTCATTCATTTATTCATTCAATAAATGCATGTCAAATTCTTACTATGCATCAAGCACCGCTACAGACAATAAGAAATCAGTGTGAATATGATTTACGACATCCCTAATCTCTTAAAGTGTATAATCTAGTGAAAAAAAAATTTAAGAAAAACCTAATAATTAAATCATCTAGGGAAGATATCAGAAAGTAGTATCAAAGACAAAGGGATAGAAAAATGTGATAGTATCTGGGTGGCTCCTTTGGATTGAGGACCAGGAAAACTTCTCTAAGGAGCTGACATTCAACTAAGATCTAAATGACTAAAAGATTGCATCATGTGAAGTCCAAGAGGAAGAGTTCTACAGACAGAGAGAACAGGTAGTCCAAACTCCTTATTAAAAATACATGTATTTCCTGTCAAGATAGAGTAATGGATAGAGGATTTACCCTCCTTCCTGAAACAACAAAAATGCACAAACTATATGAAACAATGGCTCTCATGGCATTGGAAGTCAGGAAGTGTAGGACAGTGATCCCCGAGAGATAGGAAACAAGGTAAATCTCAAGGTCATGTGATCTCTTGAGTTTAGTGGATGGAGAAAGCTTTCAGTCACAAGAGAAGTGTAGGGGACCCTAGGAAGAGTGTAGATGTCTTTCTGGATTTTCTCAACTCAGAGAGTTGAGAACTCAAAGTTGAGAAAACTCAGAAAGACCTCTTTGCTGGGGACACCAAAGCAATCAGAGTTCACAAGGAAGAGGAACAGAAAAAAGATAGCTGTATAGAAAAAGACCTCCAGAGATTTGCAGAGGATCTCCTTTAAGTACTCACAAGGAGTGATAGTTAATAAGCCAACAAAGGAGATAAAATAAAATCATTTAAAAAAAAATCAATGAATCACAAAGAAGACAGAATAAAAGGAAAGGAACAAAAATCAATATGACAAATAGAGAGCAAATAGCAATATGGTTGGTTCAACCAACCATATAAACAATTACACTCAAAGTGTAATGCTCTGACACTTCAATAAAAGATAGACTGTCAAATTGGATATAAAAAAGCAATATGCAACTATATGTCATACAAGAAATGCATCAAAAATAAGGACACAAATAGGCTAAGAGATAGGATAAAAAAAGATAGACCAAAACTAAATCAAAAAGAAGCTATATTAATATCAGAAAAATTATAGTTAATGCAAAGTATATTAGCCTGGTTATAGAGAGGGCTTTCATAATGACAAAGGGGTCAGTTCATCAAGAAGACCTAAAAATGCTAGAAGTTTATATAGCTAATAACAGGGCTTTAAAATACATGTAGCAAAAAACTGACAAAAACTACTGGAAAAAATAGAAAACTCACCTTAGCATTGGATTTCCCTCTTTTCTCTCCTGCCTCCAGTGATACTTTTGTTACAACTGATGAACCCACACTAACACCACATCATCATCCAAAGCCCACAATTCACATGACAGGTCACTCCTGGTATTGTACATTATATGGGTTTTGAAAAATCTGTAATGGTGTGTATCTACCAGAATAGTAGCATACAGAATATTTTCATTGCCCTAAAATTCCTCTCCCAACCCCCAACCCACCAACCCCTGTTTTTCTTATTGTCTCCATAGTTTTGCTTTTTCCAGAATGTCATGCAGTTGAAATTATATAGTTAGTAGCCTTTTCAAATTGGCTTCTTTCACTTAGGAGATTCATTAAACGTCCTCCATGTTTTTTCCATGGCTTGATAGCTCATTTCCATTTAGCACTTCCATATTCCATCGTCTTGATGTGTCAATTTGTTTACCAATCCTTCTGTTAAGGAAATCTTGGTGGCTTCCACATTTTTGCAACTCTGTTGCCAAACATCTATAAACATCTATTGTGCAGGTTTTAAGTTTTCAGCTCCTTTGTGTAAATACTGGAGGTGCAATTGAAGGATTGTATGGTAAGGATAGGTTTTGTTCGGTAAGAACCCACCAAACTGTCTTCCAAACTAGCTGTGCTCTTTTTCAATCCCATCATCCATGTATGGGAGTTCCTGTTGCCCTACTTCCCCACTGGCATTTGGTGCTGTCAGTGTTCTGGATTCGGGCCATTCTAATAGGTTGTTCTAATTTGCATTTTGCTAACAAGGTAAGATGTTGAACATCTTTCTTATGCTTATTTGCTCTGTATCCTTGGTGAGTTCTATGTGCAAATATTTTGCCCATTTTTAATCATGTTGTTTGTTTTCTTTTTTGTTGAGTTTTAAGAATTCGTTGTATATTTTGGATAGCAGTGCTTTATCAGATATGCTTTTGCAAATATTTTCCCAAATCTGTGGCTTGTCTCTCATTCTCTGACAATGATTTTATTTTAATGCAGCACATTTTAACACTAGCTGTGCCTTCAGTTCACCAAATATAGCTACATACATGTTGAAAAATGATTAAGATAAAAATAAAAAATAGTGTTAGAAATACAAAATAACAAAATACACTGATATGTACTGTCATCCAAGCATTAGCTGCAATTCATAAATCCATTTAGACTTTTATAAAATTAACAAAATGAGTTCTCTTGATGTTGTTTTTCATGAGTCAGATTTTTCCATATGATTGTAGGTACCCCCAAGATCATGGAATGAAGAATAACAAAAAGATAATAAGGATGGAAATAGAACTATATTGTTTGATATTTTGCTCCCTGAGATCATCATTTAAAAATTATGGAAAATTTTAAGTTTTCCTTTGTGGAAATGGTTGTTTTATTTGTTGGGAACAATGTGAGGGATCAGTTTTAAATAACACACCCTTGTCATTCCAACCTACAGAGCTGAAGTTGTTAGAATGAAAGAAATGAAAAATTCCAGTTTTTAGATAAATTCAAAAATGTCAAAAATGAAAGAAATGAAAAATTCCAGTTTTTAGATAAATTCAAAAATGTCAAAAATGAAAGAAATGAAAAATTCCGGTTTTTAGATAAATTCAAAAATGTCAAAATCTTGCCTATCAGTTCATCTTTCTCACTCTTCACTGTCTACTTTTATAAGTTTGGAATTTTCCCTAATAACAAAGTTAAATTTTTTTAAATGAATGCTTAACTACATTAAAATTTTACAATGTGGCTTAATCAACTGATGAACCATGTGAAAAACATCTAATAAATTCAACTTTTATCAAATTAAATCAAAGATTTGAGTATATAAAATAATAAAACTATTAGAAGCAAATTAAGAGAATTTATTTCCTTTTGGAGAAAAGAAAGCTTTCCTAAGCAATACAAAAAACCCAAATTCCAAAAAGATTAGTGAATATGACTACATAAAAAATGTTTTTTTCTGCACAGAGAAAAATACATAAAAAGTCAAGACAAATGATCAACTGGGAAAAATATTTCAACACATATGACAATGAGCTCATTTCCTCCCTATATAAAGACTTCTTACAATTCAGTTATAAAAGACCATTAAATCAATAGAAAAACTGACAAAGAACTTAGAGGCAGTTCATAGAAAAGAAACACAAATGGTTTATAACATATGAAATCATCAAAAAATGAAAAACAAAATGTCAATGTCATATAATTTTTCATTTATTGGAAGTAATTCTTAAAATCTATGTCATTTAGGTATTTAATTGAATAAAATCAACATGTAAAACAATCTATATAGTGTACCTTTACTTGTTTAAAACAACCATATATATAAATGTATATGTGTATATATACACACATATATATGTATGCTTAGATATGCATAGAACATTCTAGAAGAACATTATGCAAACTGGTTACCATGGTTTCTTCCATGATGGGAGTCTGGAAGTTCTGGATGAAGAGTAAACATTTCATCCTGTGTTCCTTCATAATGTTTTAAAAATTTTTTTAAGATTTTATTTATTTATTTGACAGAGAGAAACACAGCTAGAGAGGGACTACAAGCAGGGGGAGTGAGAGAGGGAGAAGCAGGCTTCCTGTTGAGCAGGGAGCTCGATGAGGGCCTCAATCCCAGGACTCCAGGATCACAACTTGAGCCGAAGGGAGATGCTTAACAACTGAGCCACCCAGGCACCCCAATAATGTTTAAATTTTTTAATGAATGTCTGTGTTTCCTTATCAATAAAGAATGACTAGTTAATAAAATAAACTTTTATTTAACAAATATTTACTAAGCATCGGCTCTGTGCCAATCACTCTTTTAAGCACTGGGAATACATATAGTGGACAACGAATATGAATCTCTGTCCTCAGAGCTCTAACATACTCCTGGGGAGAGGATAATAAAAATTTCTAATGATTTCTGTTTGGTAATTTTGACTGCAACTTCATGAATATTTCTTCTGGATGTCTCTTTTTTTAATTTAAGTGAATATACTTAGTTTCATATAAAGTAGTTGCTATAGTTCCTTACTGACACAACTGTCCTAATCATAATTTAGACGGGCTTCACTGTGTTGGAAGAAGCAGAATGAGGTTCATCCTATATGTCTCCATGTATATTCATATCATTGAAAAATTTTGTTCTCAAAAAAAAAATTAATTAATTAAATTTTAAAAAAAGAATTTTGTTCTCCTTGCAACAAAACATTGTTGATTCTCTATCCTATTTTATGGTTTACCTATTGAGAGAGTTAAGAAGCTTCTCCTTCCCTTACCAGTTAATTCATCCTTTAGGATTTAAATCTAATTCATATCCTGAAGATTCAGAACAAAAACAATTCCAGAGTCACTTACTGTTCTCATTTCCATTACATCTCCATATCTTTTCCCCCAGTTATAGAACAATGTGAAATTACAGCTGTTAAGACTGTATCACTTGCAAAAAAAATACATATTTTGGTTAAAGCGTGGAGTAAGGTAAAGAACGGTATTTCTAAAGCATGGCTAATGAACCCTAGGCTTGCTCAGTTCGGCCAGGAAGGTGTTCCTTGCTCAATAAATTGGGGAAAGCTGCTTATTAAATTTCCCCTACAATTAGGGGTGTCTGGGTGGCTCAGTCAGTTAAGCCTCTGACTCATTCTTTCAGCTCAGGTCATGAATTCACCGGTGGTGGGATTGAGCCCCACATTGACCTCCTCACTCAGGGAGGAGTCTGCTTGAAAGATTCTCTCCCTCTGCCCCTCCCCCTACACTCCTTCTCTCTCTTTCTCTCTCTCAAAATGGATAAATAAATCTTAAAAAATAAAAATCCTACAGTTAAAATTTTTCTCCATGTTGGAGATTTTCAAGTCATGTCAGCATCTTTAGGAGTGAGTTGGACAGTCAGATAGTCAGGGCTGGGGTCCCCAACAGGAAGATATGGAGTCGGGACAGCTAAGATCAGACAACAGTGACATCTTGTTTTGTAGCTTAAACAGGACCACATTAATATTCTGTTTTGCAGCCTTTCCAGAAGTGACTTCTGAAAACATTCTAAAAATAAGTCAACCACAAGGCATTTGTCCCTATCCCAGGCAAGGGACAGTTAGGACATAACCCCCAGGTGTCAGCCCAAGAAGACCATCAGCACATAGACATTGACCTAACAGGTAGACAGACACGTGCCCAAACCCCTAACTGGCATGACTCAGCACACCCTGATTGTTTAAGAGAGTTCTGCAAAAGAGCTCATAAAAATCCCCAAACCTAGAAACTCTGGGGCAACCCTCTTGGGCCCCCCTCCCTCTCTGGTCAATAAACCTTCCTCTGCTGCCCACCACTCTTCATCTGGTCTGCCTCTTCATTCTTTGAAGAGGCTTGACCAAGAACCATGGACGCTAAAGGCAGAGAATTCCTACAACAAACTTATCTGTGGCCCTAAACAAAATCTTTCGTGAAGTTTGCCTAACTTGAGAGCCTCTCTTTCTCCCTCTCTTCTCTCTGCCACAAGTTAGTCATGCTTTAAGACTCCCATTCTCTCCAGCTTCAGGTTCTTCTGTCTCAAATCTAAGAGTTGATGCCAGATGATATTTGAGGTTCCTATTCCACTTTATTATGCTATATTCTTGATTTCAACTTAGAAAAATTAAGCAACTTAAGCCTTCAATGCTATTGAATGATTCAAAACACAGCCAAGTAAATAATAATCTGATTAGGGAATTCCAAAATATGCTTTATGATTGATTAATATGATATGGAGTGATATTCAACCTAAAACACTGATTGGTTTACTATAAATACCAAGGAAAAATATTTTTAATCTCTTTTCAAAGAAACCAAACATAAATCTCAGAAGATGACAGAAAGAAATAATCTTTGATACCAAAACTGCACAAAAAGGTATTGGTGTAGGTTCTAATTTTTCTGGGAAAGAGGAGAAAAAGTTTACAGTTGCCTTTTTGTAAAATAACTAAGAATAGTATTTTTAAATATTCGCACGAGCAACTTTGTCATGACTTCTTAGATCGGTCATGCAAAAAAAAAAAAAGGCGGGGAGTATTTCTTACTGGATTTCCTACCATTCTGACCACTAAAAAGTCCCACACCAGCCTTGTGTTATGGCCAAAAGTCTCCAAAGGCTGAGGAAGCAAATGAGGAAAATAATAGATTTCCGGACAACTCTATGCTAATTAAGAGATCTCCTGATGTCAGCTCAAATCAGGACCTGTTTCAGTTTTGAATCTTTGTTTTCCTCTCAGCAAACTCCACAGCACTTTCTGGCCCCAGTCTGGAATCTACGCTGTTAAAATTTCTTATTAGCTCCTAGCTAACCCGAAACTTCCACCTGTACAAATTACAGCACAACATACCTCTGTTGCAAGGAGCACACTCTTGTTCCCCAGGCAAGAAGAAAATGAAAAGACTAAGTATGTGTGGGGTGGGAATAACTGACATTCCATATTGCCTACCAGAACAGAATACTTCCTCATAGGGATAATCTTCCCTGATGCAACACATCAATAACCAATAACAACAAATGCAGACTCCAATTTTTTTTAAGTATGGGACAAAAGAGATCCAATTCAAACCACTCCCTCAAAACAAAATAGGATAAGAAACAACCTTCCTTTTAACAGAATACCAATAGGACTTTTAAAAGTATGGCCTCTCCTTCAACTAACACTTGACCCAAGAAAGTTCTACTAGTTATAACTCTAAAACCTGTCCAAGAATTTTCTCTGACAGGGCCCCTCACCAGTATGTTCAGCCATGCAACCAGGCCTCCTATGTGCTGATTACCTCTTAGCTTTTATCACTACACATTGCTTCCAACAGGGGCAAAAATAGTCTTGCTTAGTCCTAAAGTTTGACTCAGCATTTTCTAGTCTATTAGCTAAAGGTGAACCTTAATAAAGGAATCTTATTTCCATATAGAAATGACACAGTTCCCATCAAGAATATTCTGCTACAATTTCATTAATTCACATTTAGACATGTGACTTAAAAATTAGAGACTGTGACATTTTCCTACTTTGTACCCTGTAAGACATTTGGCAGATGGATAACTTTTTATGAAGCAAATGCAACTTCTGGTGAAAGCCTGTGAATGAAAAATACTTATCTGAGAGTCTAAACTTAATAAATCAAGAAACAAAAATTGGTTGTTCTGGGTATGTATTTAAGATCCTTCTGGGGAACCTTGGTGGCTCAGTCAGTTAAGCTCTGACTCTTGATTCTGGCTCGGGTCACGATTTCAGTGTGATGAGATCTAGTCGTGTGTGGGGTTCCTCACTCAGTGGGGAGTCTGCTTGAGATTCTCTCTCTCCCTCTCCCTCTGTCCCTACCCCCACCTTGCTCTCGCTCTCTCTCTCTGAAATAAATCTTTAAAAATAAATAACAAAAAATAAAAATTAAAACTATCTGATTTAAAAATATTGAAAAAGTTTGAAAGAGATTCTCTCCTTTAAAGACTCAAGCATTCTGTGGAGGTTCTGCTTGAATTCCCACCTCTTCTATGCCAATTAAGAGTGCCCCTCTCCACCTCCATCTTGTGAAGACTTGCAAATCACCAGAGAAACTACCAGGTAGAAAGTCAGCACAAATGCCTTCTGAGCCTAAAAGAAGCTGTCACTTAAAGAGGGAGGCACAAGGGAGAAAGGGAGACTGGGTAGGGAGGTCTATTGTAAGGGTGCATTACAGGATCCAGAAAAGCTCTCAGTAAAGAGATGTGTGATCAGGATGTCCTCAAAATGACTTACAGAATCTAGATACTCAACTGACCTTGAAACAGGCCTTGTGGGGACCTTAGAGGAGAAGATGGTTAGGGAGACTTGAAAGACACCTAATCTAATGGAAAAGCCAGTATTAATTCTTACCTGTGGAAACACAGGTCTGTACCCTATCCAAGGACAGCAAAACTAGTTGGCTTCATTTCCTGATGGTCTTCAGAGAGTTGCTGAAACTAAAGTCATGGGCTACATCCTCATGCAAGCGATGCATTTAGATTGTTCCTCTGTGATAGACTATGCCCTCAACCCAGACACCATGTACATGCAAAACTTTGACAGAAAAGAGTTTTAGAAGAGAAGCATGAAATAATGTAAACCTTCCATCTTCATACACAAAGAACAATACCTCATTATCTATAAAGACATTTTAAATGAGAAGGGTTGAAGGAACCTCAAAAATAAATGAAGTAGCCTTTTTTCTAGATCAGGTATCACCCCGAGGCTGGACAAGCAGGCCAGCTGGTTTTGCAATCTGAATTAGCACTCACTTGGAAGAATCTGAATGGCTAATTCTCACACTGGTGTTAGTAACTCATAACAATTTAAAGACCTTTCCCTTCCAAGAATGTGTTCATTTTAGCCCATATTTAACAGTCCAGGACATCTAAGACTAAGGAAATCTAGGCAATGAACTGAGTGTTACTTCCAACAAGCTGTAAACATTTGGGAAATCACAGAATCTCTTTGGGCCTCAGTTCCCTACCCAGGAGGTGGCAGTGTTAGAGTAACCAGTGTCTAAATTCCCTCCTAGCTAAAATAGGTTTGGCCTCTGATTCTATGCAGTAAGCATTAATATGGAGTTATGAAACAGGTGAGTAGGGGCCTCCCAACCCAGGCAAGTGTAAGGCCAAGAACGCATGCCTGATGGGATAACTCAGGCTGGGAGACAGTGAGGGGCGGAATATGATTAGACTTGAACTGAAATTTCACCTTGATGATAAATCAGTGGAGACAACTTATTGATAAAAGCCAGACAATAGAATTCTCCACAGGGGGGAAATAAAACCTCCTGTAAGAGACAGTCAACTAGAGTTCAAGACTCAGCATAGCCATTCACTAACAGCATTGCTTGGACACACCATTGAACCATTCTGAGCCTCAGTTTCCTCAGTGGATGTGTTATCTGCCCCCCGCACAGACAGTACAAAGTCTTTGTATCAATATAAGAAAATAAACACACACACTCAGTAGATTGTAAAGTAGTCATGGCTCAGAGCTTCCATGTGAACAAGCATTTAGGATTTAGAAGGAGGTCTCCCCATGACAGAATAGAACAAAAACAAAAGCAAACAAAAGTTAGAAAACTATTTTTGAGAAAGCAGCTTCCTACTTGCCCAATCCTAAAATACAGACACTGAAATATCAGTATGCAACACTTCTCTAGGCTCTTCAAGAGAACAGAGCAGATTTTCAATGGAAATGTCAGCATAATAAAATTACACAAATCCCCAGGGCATCTAAGACATTCAAGTAAACCGAAGAATCACAGAATCTCTCCTTAATACCAGGAGACCCGCCCAAGCCAAAGAGTCGAGCAGAGGGTAGAGCTCAGTAGAGATTAGTCCAAGATACTTGAATAATCATGAAAGAGAAGTACAGAAATTGGGGAAAAGAAAAGATATTTGGCCACATCCAAGATTGCCTGGGGACTACTGATTGTGGAGAACAGGTAGGGAAAAAGAAGAAAGTTTTTCTTACTTGGAGGATCAGTTGGCCAGGAAGAGAAGTATCAGATACCAAGCTAACTTGACCCAGGGACAGGAACAAGCACACAGTATTAAGGTTAATAGAGTATGTTTGGAGAAATATGTTGTTAACCCCTAAATGAGAGAAGAAGAGAACCTAATGGCTTTTTTAAAAATTGTACCTCACTAAGTTCATTTGTTTTGATCAACTCTCCATAAATTCTCAGAAAAGTCTAAGAAGAACATCCAGAAAATGTCAGGTAATAATTCAGTTTTAAACATGACAATAATGTCAGTGTGTATGCGCAACCGTGCTAGCAAGAGGAAACTAAATGGGGAACCAGAATTAGATCAAGACTGGAAAGATGGGTTTTCCAATCATTCTGTGAAACAACAGTTGTAAGAGAATTGAGGTCAGGGAATTTCCCAAGAGAGACTCGAGAGACAGCAAGATAGAGAACCAAGAAGTAAATCAGATGAAAGGCTATGGTTGACAGAAAGACTTAGGGAGAAATTTGAGAGAATATAGTGCATTAAGGTAGAAAATTCTGAATCCTGAGCCCTACAGAAGTGGTAATTGGGGTATGTGACCAATCCTGAAAGATGCTGAATCCAGGAGGATGAGTACAGAGAAGGGCCCCAATTTGACCCAAGTGGAAACTTTGAGAGCAATAGCAAGAAATATGAGCCCACAGGGCATAGACAGATATTCAGTACCCGAACTAGTTCAGGATTAGGAGGGGAAGCTCCTGCTAATTTGCTCCCAATGCAAAGCACACAGAAGTAAGTATTTAAAGCAAAGTAGAAATGACCATACCCCATATCCAGAACCCTGCTGTTATGAAGAATACCAAAACTTAAAAGCAAAGTCACCTGAGAGAGAATCCCTGAGCCCTATTTGGCTCTGCTCACTTACTTACTCGGCTTTGATAAATGCTCTGGTGTCTCTCTTTTCATATTAGCTTGCTGTCTTCCTGGCTCAGAGTAGCTTGGAGTCTGTTCTTCCTCTCAAGGCAACTGATTTGTACATAACTGTGGAATGTTTCCGAGTGTTCACAAAATAAAACTAAATGGTTCTCTTGTGCCTAGCTCAAACCTTGCTTGACGATTCCCTCTCAAGTCCCCATTACCTAAGCAAAAGCAGCTCTACTTGATTAATCAAGTTGAAAATCCAGCTGCAGGAAATCTTGGTAGCTTGAGTTCCAGGGTGAAATCTAGTTCTAACTGGAAAACGTCAGCCACATTTGACCAAGAGAGTTCAAGTTCAGATCCTTCTCTTTGACAGATGGCTGAAACTAAATCTAACCAAGAAAAGGTAGTTAATTCATATGATATAAGGGAACTTAAAAGGTAATTTTGTTTGTTCATTTGCAGTGAAACACCTGGAAAATATTAGGTATTCAATAGGCATGTGGTGAACGTTGAATATTCAAAAATGGGCTCCTATCACATTACATGATTAATATTCGTACGCACTAGTGAGAACAATTGTGTGTCTTTTCTTTTTTGTGAGGATGGCAAGAGAGTTTATGGTCCAACAAGGAACCAAAAAATAAAGTTTTTGGCAAAATTTGCTTCAGGTGTTCGACTGGTGGAAAGAAATAGGTTTTTATAACTGACCTGCACTTTAGTGAATTAGTAAAATGTTCTTGTTGCAACCATTAATTTGTTAAAAGAGTGGAATCTTCAAAAATGTTCAAGAAATTAATGAGACTATATATGGTCATCAGACTATAAAATCTATTACAAACTTCTCCAGTTCTATGCTATTCCCTGAGGTATCCCAACAGAATAATCTTAAACAAGTAGCCTAAAAAGTATGGTTTTCATGTCAAAAGCTCAATTTTTGAAGAGATTAAAGGTTTCCTCCTTAAAACATGACATAGTATAAGTTCAGCCAAGTGAGCTGTGATGTGTTGCACCACTTTCTACAGGAATGAACAATATGAAATTGAGGTTCCTGGGAAATACTTTAAATCAGCTTCATTTCTCTCTTTTCTGAGTGATCTGTATTTTCCTAATTTAAGCCAAGGTTCAGGATCAATATATATGTTTGCTCATAAATGGTTAAATGTTCTATTCCTCTCTGACATTAAGAGATCAGTGCATAAGACTCCTAAGAAAGAATTTTCATTATAAGGGAAAAAAATGCCCTACTCAAATTTAAAATAGAATTTCATGAATTTCTGTCAAGCAGTTTGAAAGAGATTATACAAATTGAATAACAAGTCTAAAGAAAATTGAGTATGGATCAATTAAAAGGAGAAGCAAAAAAACAAAAACAAAAAACCCTGAGGCCCCTGGGAGGCACAGTTGGTTAAGCCTCCAACTCTTGGTTTCAGCTCAGATCATGATCTCAGGGTCATGAGATCCAGCCCCTGCATCAGGCTCTGTATTCAGCACATAGTCTGATGGAAATTCTCTCTCCCTTTGCCCCTCTCTGGCCACACATTGCTCACTCTCTCTCTCTTTCTCAAATAAATAAATAAAACCCTTAAAAAAGGGGGATGGAATCAAATATATATTCTTTAGTTTTGTACAGATTAAATGACAAGCCTCATACAATGATGTTTTCCTGCTAAAAGAATGTTGTTTTGCTAGAGGTAATTATGGTTATAAGAATTAGGGTAATTTAAACTCTATTGAAAAGAGGATTTAAGAGATCCGTATGAGAAACCCAAGAATATGCTGGAAATCCTGGCTATTTAGCTGTCATAAAAATAGCTAGGCAGGTACCAAATTAATTTTATGTATCAAAGGACTCAATAATTTTAGATTAAACCATTTTAGATTAATTAATGACCTGATGGCTCATTAATTGGGAAGTTCCCATTTGCTATATGCTTAAAGTTTTAGATTTTATATTGGGACCAAAGTACCATCACACTGCATTATTTTCCAAGTTAGAATACTTAACCTTTTGTTCCAATATACAACTTGAGGAAATAAATATCCTCCCAAGTAGACACAAATGTTCCACATCTAGCAAAAGATGACATCGGTGCAATAATCTGGGGTCCCTAACTAGATTCAGTTTATGAAAAGATGCCCTTTTACAGATTTTATAATAGCCTGATTTTCATTCTGTAAATGTGTTTCATTGTTTAGTGTCTTTATTCATTCCCCTTCAATGAGGAAGTGACTCCACTGTTTGAGGCCCAATGCCACAGGTTAAAGTCAGAGAAATGAGTCATGCTGGATTTGGTCCCTAGACGCGTTTGCCAACAATGCAGATATGTTTTTCACTAGCACTGAAAATGACTTTTATTCTTTCCCCTTGTATGTTTTCTAGGGCTTTTTCATAGCAAAATAGTACAATCTGAATTCCTCAAAGCAACAGGAATTTATGCTCTCACAGTTCTGGAGACCAGAAGTTGGAAATCAAGATGTTGGCAGGGCCATGCTCCCTCTGAAACCTTCCTTGCCTTTTCCTAAACTTCTGGTGCCGGGTGGCAGCTCCTTAGCAATTGTTGGTTTGCCACTATGTCATACCAATGTCTGTCTTTATCATCCCATGCTGTCTGCGTGTCTGTGTCTACAGGGCTGCCTTCTTATAAGGACATCAGTCATACCGGATTAGGGGTCCAAATCCATTATGACCTCACCTTAATTCAACTAATGACATCCACAACTACTTTATTTTCAAGTAAACTCGCATTCTGAAGTATTGGGGCTTAGGGCTTCAGCATATCTTTTCTGGCGAAGGAGACAATTCAGCCCCTAACACCCCCTACTACTTTTAATCCTCTTCTGTCGGTAAAGCTCTTGTATGCCAAAGGAGTCTCTCCATGGTAAGAAACTGGAATAGGAGTGAAGACAGAAGACCTCATTGATTTATAACATTTTTACTTTCTTCCACATCAGAAAACATACTGATTAGGAATTTTTATAGATGAGAAGACTTATGTGTAGAGAAGTTAAATGCCTTGCTTGGTAGCACCCAACCATCATACGTCATGGACAGCCCATGTCTCCTAACCCCCTGGGCCTATGCTGTTCCCACTGATACACAGAGCCTGATATAAAGCCCTATCAATATGGGTCCATTGACATTCAAATTCAATTTGGACGTTTACAGATTAGGTAAGTTATATAAAGGGGCCACAAGGAGGATCTCTGCAGTGATGAAATGGTTGTGTTCTTTGACGGGGGGTTGCAGACCAACCAGGGATGGTCCTGAGAGCCATGAATGCCACGGTCCCCTAGGCCCCTTCCTTCCCCTCTGATTGAGTGGTGGTTCCTACATAATGCCACTGGTCCACCTAGAAAGTAGGCTAACTATACATGCCATCCTGTAGGGTATGGGATGTTCCCTGAAGAGAAAAAGAAAGACCTCTTCACTACCTTCTCTGTCAGGAAATGGAAAGGAATTTCGCTTAAAGAGATTTCAAAGTAGAAAATTGCATCTACTCCAACCCACTGTTTGCCCCAAATTTTTGGCCTCAAACCACGAGTTGATGTAAGAAAATCTCTAAGGTGAATGAAAGCAACATAGGATCCACTGTGACACAGTGGCCAGGCCGCCAGCGAGACATTCAAAGATCTGGGTTTGAAACTTCTCTGCCTCCTGCGACAAGTGGGAGTTTAGACAGAGGACTTTTCCTCTCTCCGTTTTGGGCTCATGGAGAGGACAACTTCTGTGTCCCAGGATTGTTTTGAGAAGTGACTGACATTGTTCATGTACTAGTAAAAGTGCTGCTTGTGGTTTCTGGAACATGGTAGGTATTTAGTAATATCGTTGGTCTTTGTTCAGTGCCCCACACATGCAATATCCTGAAAATGCTACGGACTTTCTACTCAAAAATCGATTGTGCTATTTCTTTTTTTTTTTAAGATTTTATTTATTTATTTGACAGAGAGATAGATCACAGATAGCTAGAGAGGCAGGCAGAGAGAGAGAGGGAAGCAGGCTCCCTGCTGAGAATAGAGCCTGATTCGGGTCTCAATCCCAGGACCCTGAGATCATGACCTGAGCTGAAGGCAGAGGCCTTAACCCACTGAGCCACCCAGGCGCCCTCGATTATGCTATTTCTAATTCAAGTTATATTCCGTGTTGGGATATTTGGGCAAGAGGTTTCTTGTCTGTTAGACTAATTTTTTTGCTTTTAATATTAACTCCCTCTCGTTAATATATTCAGACATTTTTGAAAGGGTTTATCCACATTCTAGTAATTTGGGGTTGAGTTTAAACTGGCTAAATTTCACTTTTCCACTACTTCTATTTCAACAGGTATTTAATTTGAGAGGCTTATCTTTTGGTCACATTTGTTCATTGTTTGCCTTTTTGGCAAATACCTCTCACCTGATCGTTTTTGAGACAAAGGAGAGTTGCTCAACACCTAGGAACCCGAATATTTGATTCCGGCTTAGTGTCTGATCAGAGACTCCTCCAGGGTGACAGGCTGCTGGCATTGTGAGATGAGATGGCCAAGACACTAACACCAAGAATCATCTCTTGACTTCACAAAAATGTTTTTCCAATAAGTCAACATGCCCCAAAAATATAATTACTCTTATCCTGGTGAGTCTAAGTATAACTTAGAACTATTAACTAGGGACTCACTATAGAGGACTTGCTAGAAAGTTATCCAATACCAGTTTAGAGGTTGTTATAAATCATCCAAAGAAAATAACCCATGTTTTAATGTGACTCTAAGCACTAATGAGACCATTCAGTCCCAGGTGGATCCTATTTGTTTATTTTTACTTTAGAGATATCACATGATCCATTCCACTCTTAATTTCAAAAGGAATCCCCATACAAACATTAGATAACATCAGTTGTGTCATTTCTTAGATGGCAATGAACCACAAACATGAGCACACTACAACTCTCCTTTTGTTTTATTTTTGGTGAAAGATTAAAAGAAGGTTAAATTTTTGTTCATTTATTTTAATTCAACATTTATTTTGTATTCAGATTAAGGTAGCACATATATGCTCCATTAATGGAAAACCTGAAAAAAAATGAAAAAGTACAAAAACAACTATAACAGCTATAAATCCACTAATCATATAGTAACATTTTAGCATATTTACCTCAATCTTGCTTCTCTACAACATTTTTACATCATTGAAACAGTTGTGCTTCTGCTTTTATTACTTAGCCTTAAATAAGCATCCGTGGATTGATGCTATTCCTTTATATAGACCTACTGCCGTATGTTTAACTATCCTAATAACTACGCCCATATTATTTATTTTCAGTACATAATTCTTTAAAAGAATTGTGCTTATTTATGTAATTTAGAAAATACTGAAAAGCATAAAGAAAAATATAAATTGATGGCTAAATTTTTAAAGGTCACCGTGATGATTTGAAAGCTGAAGAAAATATATTGACAACTGCCATTTAGTGAAGACCCATAGAGGAGCAGACCGTGGATAATCGGATTTGTGACCTTCACACACAGCCCCAAAAGCTCAGAGTGTTATAATTACTACTTTACAGGTCCAGAGCTCGTAGATTTTGAACAGATGGGCCTGACCCCACATTTATGTTTTCTCCCGGCAATATCATATTGCTCTCCCAGAATCACCTCCACTCCACCAGCATGTCTACCGCCACCACCACCACCATCACCTCCACCATCACCTCCAGCATCACCTCCAGCATCACCTCCA
>PITA01001043.1:203772-218666 GCA_004023965.1 Spilogale gracilis | reverse complement strand
CATGAGCATGGAATGCTCTTCCATCTTTTTGTGTCTTCTTCAATTTCTTTCATGAGTGTTCTGTAGTTCCTCGAGTACAGATCCTTGACTTCTTTGGTTAGGTTTATTCCTAAGTATCTTATAGTTTTTGGTGCTATAGTAAATGGAATCGATTCTCTGATTTCCCTTTCTATTTTTTTGTTGTTAGTGTATAAGAATGTAACTGATTTCTGCGCATTGATTTTGTATCCTGCAACATTACCAAATTGTTGTATGAGATCTAGTAGTTTGGGGGTAGAGTCTTTTGGTTTTTCCACATAGAGTATCATGTCATCTGAAAAGAGAGAGAGTTTGACTTCCTCTTTGCCAAGCTGGATACCTTTTATTTCTTTCTGCTGCCTGATTGCTGTTGCTAGGACTTCTAACACTATGTTGAAGAGTAATGGTGAGAGTGGGCATCCTTGCCTTGTTCCCGATCTCAGAGGAAAGGTTGTCAGTTTTTCCCCATTGAGGATGATATTCTCTGTGGGTTTTTCGTAGATAGATTTTATGAGGTTGAGAAATGTTCCCTCTATCCCTATACTTTGAAGAGTTTTGATCAGGAACGGATGTTGTATTTTGTCAAATGCCTTTTCTGCATCAATTGAGAGTACCATGTGGTTTTTCTCTCTTCTCTTATTGATTTGTTCTATCACATTGATTGTTTTGCATGTTGAACCAAAAACCATTGTTTTGAGTGTTGAACCAGCCTTGCATCCCTGGGATAAAACCCACCTGGTCATGGTGGATAATCTTTTAAATGTATTGTTGGATCCTGTTAGCTAGGATCTGTTGGGATCTCCTGGCGCCCGCTAGTTTGTGGCCATTAGTGGATTCCAATAATTCTGATATTGGAGCGTTTCATGGCATCATTCATTTCCCTTATTCTGTTTTCTTGCTCCTCCTTCTTAATCCATCTGTCTTCTAAATCACTGATACGATCTTCACCTTCACTTACTCTGGCTGTTAGTATATTTATATTAGATTGTATCTCATCTATAGCCTTTCTGACCTCAGCTTTCACTTCTGTTTCTATGGTTTCCACGTTGAGACTAATGTTCTTTTCTAAATTAGCCATTTCTTGGATGATTGCTGCTCTGAATTCCATTTATGTCATATTGTTTATGTTCATTTCCAGTAATTCTGTGACCGAGGTTGCAGTCTCGGGGTTCTTCTTCTGTTGGATGTTCCTCCTCCAAGTCATTGTGGGGAGGAGTGGTTGAGGGGGTGTATAGCTAAATATATCAGCCACTATCTAGGTGGATTGGTCACTGGAAGGTTTTGGAGCAACCAGAATTCACTACCAATAAGGGAGGAGAAAAAAAAAAGAGAACGGAAGAGAGGAAGCAAGAAAAGAAACCCTTGCCAGAG
Organism: Spilogale gracilis; assembly: GCA_004023965.1. NCBI lineage: Eukaryota > Metazoa > Chordata > Mammalia > Carnivora > Mephitidae > Spilogale > Spilogale gracilis. The sequence goes on along the minus strand of PITA01001043.1, from coordinate 217,277 downwards.
TGGGGCCCAGTGGTAGGATTTATATGGTACAAAACTGTTACAGGGTAGAGAAGAGGGCTATCAAGGGCAAATGAAGAGATCAAAAAGGGAAGCCCAACATATATGACCCCCAAGACCAGTATTTATGCAACACAAAAGCAAAGACAATTACACAGAAACACTGACCGACTAGAGTGGGAAGGTGAGGGCAGACACTCCTTGTGGGCAAGAAATGCGTTTCAGATGCCCCCAAGTTTGTCTTGTTATTATTGTTGGAGGAGCCCACTTTCTAAAGGTATAGGGAGATTAGAACTTGTTGTATATAGGGGTAGTACTGAATAGGGGTGTGGGATTGACTTGAAGCTTATAACTACATGTATATGTAAAAGAGGGAATAAAGGAAAGAGGAGAGAAGAAAGGGAAAAGCAGAGAAAACAAACAGGGAAACAAGAGGCAACAACAAGAGCAGAAAATACAGGAGTGTGTTTGAAAAAATTTCGAGGTAAAAAAAAATGTTATGGGGTGTTGTATGGAGTATCACGTTGTGATAAAAAGGGGGTTAAAAATTGAAAGAAGAAAATCCGTGAGAGTGTATTTTTAAGTTTAAAATGGAAGCTTTAAAAGTAAAAGTAGAAAAAAGTTTAAAAAACAAATAAGGTGGAAAACTGTATCAATAAGGTGTAGGGCTTTTGGTACTTGTTGTCAGTATCAGAAGTTTAATAAATTGCCTTTCCTCTGATTTGGGGTTTTACAGTTTGAGTGTTTTCCTCCTGAGCTTTGGACTTCCTTTCTGGGGGCGGGGCCTGCCGCGGTTTTCAGTCCCTTCTACCTGGGCTGCCCTCTTGCTAGAGACTGGTCTCAATGGTAACCAGGTTGTCAGGTTACAATTCTCTGGTGGCAGAGCATTTTCGGCTGCTGAGGAAGTCAGTTCGGAGCAAGATGTCTGCGCCCAGACCTCCTTCCCAGAGAGAACCTCTACACAAGAGAGAGGCTCTTTTCCGCCTCCCGGTTGGCAGCCTGTCACAGCCGGACCGGCGCAGATTCTGGCTTGATTTCTGCCCAAGCCCCGGCTTGTCGCTTCACTCCTGTGCCTCAAAATCACAACTTCTTTTGGATCACGCGACCTTGTCTGTGCCCCGGACCCGTGGCTCCTCAGGTCCTGCACATGTCTGCAAAATCGCCTTCCCTGGGGGGTCCGTGCCCGCCCCCGTGGTGGAGAGAAGCGGGAGAGAAAGGCAGTGGAGGCCAGGGAAAAAAGAAAGAAAGAAAGAAAAGAAAAGAAAAGAAAAGAAAAGAAAAGAAAAGAAAGGAAAAGAAATAAAAATTAAAAAAATAAAAATTAAAAAAAAAAAAATGAAAGAGAGAAAGCGGTGGAAAAATAGACTCCACCCCTGCTGCTCTCATTGAGATCCCCCGTGCAGTGAAGCCCTGCTTCTCTGGCTTAAGCAGTGGGGGGATAGACTCTGCACCCCAGCCCCTCTAAGTTCCCTGGAGCTGCGGGCACTTCCTCTCCCTGCAGATTCCTGTCTTCCCGCTGCTGCGGAGGAAAAACTGATTTTGCACCTCACAGGGCACTCTCTGTCCCTGCAGGACCCTGCTCCCCGCTACTGTAGTGAAAAAACAATCTCCTTGCTGCAGGCTCTGCTGTGTTCCCGGTTCTGTCTCGCCCCAAATCAGACCGTAATCTGCTGTTATTCCCCAGGCATAGAGCACTTTCCAACACCCATAGCTTTTTACCCCATCTCCTTTTTTTTTTTAGCTTTGCTAGAAGAATCTTAAAAAAAAAAAATAGTTCATGTGAATTTCAGCCCCAAACTCTCCAATATCTTCCAAATTTAAAGTAAATACCAAAGTCCTTTGAAAGGCCTGCTATTATTTCTTATAGGATCTGATTCTCCTTTACCCTTATGAAGTTCTTACATCTTCATTTCTCTCTCCACTCCGGTCCCACAGACAGGCATCACAAGTGTTCCTAAAATACATGAGGCAAACTCCTGCTAGGGCATTTACAATTGTTATACCTCTGCCTGTAAATCTTTCCTGCCATACAACCACATAAGGTAACAATTCATTCTTCGTTCATTTGCCAAATGAAACTTTCTCCATGATTCTTAGAATATTTAAAATTGTGTCCTCTGTTCCTTTTAATCTTCAAATGCTTATCCTGTTTGATTTATGTTTCATAATCATCCCCATGTCATATATCATCTTTATTTTTATGTGTATTCCCTAGTAGAATATAAGCTTCATAGAGTAAATATTTTTGGTTTATTTGTTCCTTATGTTATATGTGACTCCTAAAGAATATTTTTAGCTAGGTTAATTAAAAATGCATTATAGTTATTACTTAATTATGAATTTGAACTTTAAGGCAAGAAATAATCTCTCTTATTTGAAGTAAAAAATCCATTTTGAATATCATTAACTTTATTTTGAACTTATCTGACTATTTATTTGTAAGCTAAAAGTAAGAGTGTGCTTCCATGTGCCTTCAATTCCAGAATTATTTTTTTTTATTTACAACAAAGCTCAAAAAAACATTTTTTGGTGTGTGTCTTTCAAAAGAAGTTACTATTTTCTCTCTAATTAATCTGGGTGCTGGTTTAAGTGACTTTCATTAGATCACTCATAGGGGAATCTTCAAATTATCACCATCAAACTATTTTTTAAGTGCCATGGTTTTAAAATATTCTGTTACAAACTAAAAGCAGATGTGTGTTCCTTGCTAAACTTTAAAATATATAGTTTCTATCTTGTTAAAATATTTTGAAATATATTCACTTACATATTTATTTTTAACCATTTTGTAGAAAGAAAAATGTGTAGATACTAAATAAAAATGGGCTTTGTGGAGATGCCAAATATTAAAAGGAAACACTGCTATAGTATCTTCACTCTAGTAGAGGGGTTGGCAAACTACTGTCCATGGACCAAATCCAGTTTGCCACCTGTTTTTTGTTAATATTTTACTGGAGCACAGCCTGACTCATTAGTTTTTGTATTGTCTATGAATGCTTTTGTGTTTTAATGGAGTTGAGTCATTGCAACAGAGACATATACCTACAAAGCTGAAAGTATTGACCCTATCTGACCCTTTACAGATAAAGTTTGCCAACTGTTATACTGGTAGATGATGAAGGTTAAATTGTATAAAATGAAAAGGAGTAAAACTCTATGACTACCTTGAAACTTGTGGAACATTAAAGCTGGTGGTCATAAGCCGTATTTGCAAATAGACTGAGACTCCCAAGAGAAATCAATATAGAAAAACATTAAAACTGAGAGTTATCATGAATATTGGATTATATTCTTTACCAGGAGTATATCCAAATGCTATCTCAATGTTGGAATAAACAAGAGCAGAAAAAATGGATTATAACAGACCAAAATGTAAGGAATTATATCATGTTCCATAGCGAATGTTTTGTGTCATGGTATCTTATTTCCCAAGGAGCATGAAGATATACTACTTAAATATCCCTTCACTACCAGCCCCTGATTTTTTTTTAAGTTTCTTTTCAAGGTAAACTAACAGTTAAAACATTATGTACCTAATAAAGAATTTTACTGAGCATCATTTTCATCTTCATTTTTAAGAATTTTTTTTTAGCATTCAGACTTACCACATAAGAAAGATCAGCCCTGGTAGTGTTTGTTTAAAGGTATGGTAAAAAGAGGGAGAAATATAGAATGAAGCAAAACAACTAAAAAACTAAAAAATTGGAATAACCATACAGTTGACTTCAGTAAAGTATGTGCTATCTAAATCCTCCCTCTGACCATAAATAGAAGGGTGTGAACCAAACAAACTATGGAAATACATATGTATACTACTTACCTCTATACAAATCACCATAAGATATAAGGTCCTAAGCAAATAATAATCTTTTATTAACTCATAGATGTACAACTTTGTTGGTTACTGGTGGAGAAAAGGACCTGCTCTACTCCACATAGCATCACCTGAAGTTATTCACAGGACAGTAGGGATACAGAGTTACTTGAAAGCTCTCTCACCTACATGTCTCATGGGTGGGCATTGGCTCTTGGCTGGGTCCTCACCAAAGGGCTGTCAGCAAGAACATCTCCATGTAGCTCTTTGGCTTCCTCACAGCATGATGATTTGGTTCCAAAAATGAGCATTTTGAGAGAGAAGCAGGAAAATCTACATTGTATTTTAGCCTCAATAATCATATTTTATCACTCCTGCCACAGTTCAATAGGAAGGTACAAATCTTCTCCTATTTGGTAGTAGAATGTCAAAATTGTAAATAAGAAAATAGAAAATTGGAAATGTTGTGACTATTTTTGGAATATAATCTGACACAATGAGGGTAAATAAAACATTATTTTAGTGCTATTTATGTCACCATTTTTATTCAAATTTGTTTACATAAGAAAAATTGAATATGCCTTGCACTATGCTGCAGCTTATCAAAAATCATTTTTGAAAAAGAAAACAAGAAAAACTTCACGCAAGAGTACCAAAAGTGTTCTAGGCATCAAATTAATTTCTTTACTAAATTATATTATTCAGTTACAAAATAGATGAAAAATAAAATGATGCAAAGAGCTTAGTTGATTTTCATACACCATAACCAATGAATAGTTATGATCTGTAAGTTCTTTTGTAGTTGGTGAGGATATAGCTCATTATTAGCAACTGACTAGCTGCACAAGATGTATCTTAGTATCATTGGCCCATGCTTCCCTGGCCTTCAATCACCAATGAAGAGTTCAAGATGCCAAAAATATTGTCTGATTCGGATCCTATAAGATGAGCCCTTTTGATTTCATGAATGTTTTACAACTTTTAGTCCCTTTTGATGGATGCTGGCTGCCCACCAGAGATATGCATATCACACTCCTGAGTACTTGGGGAGAAAATGGATGAACTGAAGGTCAAGATCCGTTTGTATGAGGTCTGAAGTTGCTGAAGTTTATAGCTGTGCTAAGGTTATTTTTATGCTGTAAACACCACAAAACATTAAAACATAAATTGATTGGCTAAATATTTTTTAAAAGTCTTTCTCATTTCTAGACAAGAATCTCAGAAAAAATGAAAGAATAGACATAGGAGATGTGATGAAGTAAGAAACTGGTGATGCTTGCAATTTTTTGTTTGAAACACCAATCACACAGTGACCCTATGTATAAAGACAAAAAGGATGGAGGTTGTATCTTGGAAATAAATTTTGGTACCTTTTTTCACATGCTCTATTTGACTTATAGCAAAGTAGGAAAACCAGTAAAGAGGTTGGCTCTGCTACTATCACGTGCATGGCACCTGAAGCCCTAGGGTGTGGGAGATCACCCTGGTGTCTGCTCATATCACTAGCTTCTCAATTCCAATAAGAAAGACGATGCCTCTTTTTTTCCCCAGACACCCTGATTAATTTTACCAAAATATAGTCATGAAAAACTGATTTTGATCAATATCATAATTTACCATATGTCACAAGAGTCAAAATGGGATATTTTCCCAAGGAAACCAGTAACATCATGAAGAGTTTAAAAATCAATGAATTATTGGAGGAGATAAGTCACACTGCTGAATGTCTGGGATGCACATGTTAGGGTAGACAAGAGTGAAGCAAATGTTGAATTTTGTGAGGATATGGAAGCAGAATATCTGCCTTTGGAGCCAATTATTCTATTTACAATGCATATCCTGTAACTCATTATTATGCTCAGCAATACATGATGCACAAATTTGAGGAAGGGCAGTCTTTGCCCTGACATACTAAATTAAAGAAAATTTAGTATTGAAAATTAAGTAGTTCTCTGAAAGCAGAGTTTTTGTCAACTGACAACCGTGGTATTTTTTCTGGAGTTCTAGGTATGAACATAAATGTGAATTAAATATATACTGAATTGTAAATAGTTGAAATAACATAAAAGGTTGCCAGTTAAAAGCAGGGAAATAATATGACTAATATGCTTTTGCTCGAATGATTTTTTATGGCTGAATTATAAGTACAGTAAAGTGGACATATTGACAGAATATTAACTCCATTGTGCTGGAGGCAGGACATATTAAAATATTTGTTCTACTTACTTTTCAATGTCATGCTCATATCCTTTATAACTAAAAGGATATTTATGCATTTGTTGGAAGTTTTGTTTATCTAGGTATATGAATTGCTAATTTTGATAGATAAGGAACTGAGGACTGATTCAATTGTGTAAATATTCAGAATTTTTATTAGGGTGCCAAGTATAATAAACTATATGTCTACTTTTTTTTATAATTTGTTTCTGAGGAGGAGATGATTTAAAAAAAATGGACTGTCACTAAACATTTCAGTTTATCTCCATGGATCTCAATGAAATCAAATCATGTAATAAAGGCTGAAACTTCATCTAGCAGCATAATATGCTCCTGTCATCCTTTATTAACATGACAAGATTTAAGCCATAATTCATGTATGCAGGTTTGTTTCTCATTATTCATAGGTATTCTTTTGTCGTTAAGATTTCTAACTTAGAAATGATATTCAAATTTAGGATAGTCTGAAAATCTCTGACAATTTCACCAAAAGTATATGTTTGCTGTTGAAAAACCTATATTTATAGGAAAAGACCTCTTCTAAATGCTGATTTTTGTGATGTATTCTATATACACACATATGTCATATATAATATAGTCAATATATATGTTGTATATGTTGCATGGTATATATATAGATATCTAGAAAAAAAGCAAATGCCACTACTTTAACATTTATTTAACTTTAAAAATGTATATTATAAATATAAACTTATTTATAATAATGACAATATTTATTTTATATATTACATTTTAGATTTTCCTAAGAGCCTTCAAGATAGTTAAGTTCTTGGTTTCAATTATTTGGGGGCTAATAGCCATATTCCTATGAAAAATTCCAATGAATCGATTTTACATAAATGAAATAAAGCATTTGTTTTTATTTAGATAGAAAAAACTATAATGCAATCTGAAGGAAGACTGATCTATTGATCATAAATTTCTTAGAAAAAATTAGTATATCAGTGAAAACCTTGTAAAAAGAAACAGTGAGATGTGAACAATTTGGCCAAACATTAAAATATATTTTAAAGCATCAGATTTTGAAAACATGTATTACTACAACATGACTAAACTGATGAACAATGAAATAAAACAGAAAGCCTAGAAATTGACTTAAATGTATATGGAAAGTCACTCTATGACAAAAATATCATCTCAAATCAATGGTCAGTTATGTACAAAACTCTGAAGATTTTAGAAATGAAAGTAAAAATGGGATAACCCGTAGTTTTGTTTCATTTTCCTTTCGGTCCATTAGTACCCACCAGTAAGCAATAGAAAGTTTCAGTAGTATGTAGTACACAGAGGTAAAATAGCAGAGTTGAGCTGGATTTCTGCAGTGTGTTTTGTTTTTGTTTTTGTTTTTGTTTTTGTTTTTTCCTGTTAAGATGAAATGCATGGGGGTGCCTGGGTGGCTCAGTCAGTTAAGTTCTGCCTTTGGCTCAGGTCATGACCCCTGGGTTCTGGGATAGAGTACCACAGGCTTCCCGCTCAGCAGAGAGTCTGCTTCTCTCTCTCTCTGTCTGTCTCTCCTGCCCTTCCCCACCACTTGTTCTCTCTCTCTCTCAAATAAACAAATAAAATATTTAAAAACTTAAAAAGAATGAAATGCATATACATACAAGAGCCACAAAATATGAAGAGTGCAATTTTGGTGATTGTGCATAAGAGTTACGTGCACGTGTCTGTATTTAAAACTGGTATTACATCATATAAGCATGGTGATAAATGTCATTTTAATAATTTAAATTATTAATTTTTCATCATGTAGGACATTAAAGAACAAAGAAAGAACACAATGATAAGTATACTGACAAAGATACAGAAGTAAAAGAAAAGCTGTATCATTTTGTACATTTTTACTTTTATTCCTGTGCCATGATATTCAGCATGTATTGTTGGTCAGTACTGAAAAGTTCATATGGAAAGCGCAGCCTCTTAGGACCATCAGTGACCTGGCTTATTCAGTCATAGCTATTGATGAAATGGGCACAGAATCCTCATGGCCTCCAAAGCGTGCTGGTTCAGCAAGATTCAGAGTGCACACAAGGTGAGCTACCATAACAAGCTTACCTTATATTCACCTTGATTCTCACTGAACTACCCTGTTCAGATTCATCAGAATCTGGTGTTTACTGTATATACAAAGGAGGCATCCAGAACTGGGAAATGCATATTGTGTGTATCTCCTCTGCTCACATGCAAGCTCAAAGGTCATGTCAGACTTTGCTTGCAAAACACAATTTCAAAAATAAAATTACTAAGATTTCAAGATGGTGCTATCAGGGCATTAAGGGTACCATAAATACTGGGTTCTATGTATCTGTACAAGTCACAGGCCCATGAGGTTGACCCTATTGTATGCATGATAGACATGTTCATATTTTGCAAGCCAAAATTCTGTTAAGAAGAGAAAACAAACATATACTTTGTCCTCTCTTTTTAAAAATTAAAATATAGGGTACCTATATTTTAGGGCATGGACAATGAATCTTGGAACACTGAAAAAATAAAATAAATTTAAAGTAAAAAAAAATAAAATAAAAAAATAAAATAAAAAAAAATAAAATAAAATATATAAACTCATTTTATTCTAGTTATGTTTCTTCAATTATACATTTTCCTTTTTATGCATTTTATGTTGACTTTTCTTGTTTGAACATCAGTAGGGAATCAATCTTTCAAAGACTTAACTAGGTGCAGTAATATTATTATTGTTATTACTGTTTACATCATTGTTACAACCACTGCTATTTCCAAAAATTGGATAGTGAGAGTCACTTAAACTATCCCTTCAGTACTACATCTATATTTTTTATAGCATCCATATTTTCTAATAACAACAGTGTTACCAGATCCAATGTGACATTTTCCTTGCTTCCTGGGGACATGGAAGATCAGTGACATTCAAGGTGTATCTTTAGAGAACAATAGTATGAAAGACATATGAAAAATCCTAGAGATGGGCATGAGAGTGGGTAGTAAGCAAGAGTGCTCTGATACTCTTCAGCCATGAATGATGGGGAATGATGTAGAAATGTCTTATAAAAGATGTGGACTCATTGATTAATCCAGTCTATTTTTTTCTCAGAGATTATGTTTTATCTATCACCAAAACATTCTATAATAGTGACAAAAAGATACATTTGCAAAAATCTATAGACACTATGGAAGTTATTTTTTTTATTTTCCTCAGATTTAGTGAAAAAAGTGTCTTATTTCTTATTTCTTTACCTGTCTTTATTACCACTCCTGAAGTATAAAATAACTAATTTTACATTTTAGTCATATTAATTTTTATTTTTGTATGATATATTATCTTTGATTTTTGATAAGATGTTTGTCTTCTATTTTGATCTGAATTTATAAATTGAATCTAAATTTAAATAGTTTTGGTTACCCTATTTAGATGAAAGTCATTACCAAAACAAAAACAAAATTAAAACACACCTCATTTAATGCCAGATTGACTAGAAACAAAGCTCTTAAAATTCCATAGCCCTATGAAGGAATTAATCCTTTGATTGACATACAGGGATAGAGCACGGTCGCTTTTTGAGTCCTGACACAAAGACAAGTAAAACTTAGGGTCTAAAACATGTACCAAATAACCAGGCACATTTGCTACCTTTTGCTTTCTTGAGAGAGATCCTAAAAGGCATTGCTGCATTTATAACTCCTAACAAAATGTAGAATTTCCTGGTCAGCAGCCTTAAGACCATCATCCACTTAGGAGTTGTTCATGTTATCTTACTGTGGCTGTGATGTGGAAGTCAGCCAAAAACAGGGTAATAAAAGGAAAGAGGCAATTATCTAAAGAATGAAAGTAACAGTATGCACTTATGACAAGAGGGAAGAGAATGACTGGATGCTTGTCTCAAATAAAGAGATAACATTATGAGTTCAAGGGAAGAGGCAGTAATACATTGCTTTATACCTTATATATATGCACCATAAAGAGAAAATAGTGTGGTACTAAGGAATGAGAGAATGGGAATTTGTAGATAGTCAGCTTTGGGCATTTTAAGTTAGCCTCTTTAAAATGATACACATCTTCTACAAGGACAAGCTTTGCATACCAGATATAGATCAGAGAACAGAAGAATTAATTCCTTAGTAACATCACAATCCTGGGGTAATGCCTTTCTGAGTTCTCTTATTTACATAATGTGGAGGAAGGATCTTTGCCAGGTAAGCTGTGATGTACATATATAGGTGATGTTGGCATTTTAATTACTCCTCATTGAGGCATCTCTCTTAATCATGATAGTTTAAAGGCATTTTTTGATGTTGTTTTCTTTTCCTTTACAGTAACTAAGTTGGGGGGAAATTCTTAGATACTTTATAAATATGTGATTCCATTGCAGTAGATAGTATATTTTCTATAGACCGATACAGCAATGTCTCTGGCCCCATGGCCTCTTCTACAGTGTTCTTTGTCATCTGTGCATCTTCTTTGCTATATGTCTATGTAAATCTGTCCTTTGTATTCAGTACTGAAAGCTCTTTATGTATCCAGACTATAACTGAATTATCAGATCGAGGAATTGCAAATATCTCTCCCAGTTTTATATTGCTATTTCATCCTCTTAACAGTCTTTTTCAAAAAGTAGACACTCTCAATTTTGACCATGTCCAATGTGTAAGTTCTATTTACTTTTATGGGATGGGGCTTCTGGTATTTTAACTAAGAAAAATCTTTTGCCAATCTAGGACTACAAATTTTTTTTTTTTTAGGTTTACTTTTAGAAGTATATAGTTTTAAGTTTTATATTTAGGACCTTGATCCACTGTCAGTTAATTTTTACAAAAAAATGCACCGTATGGACCAAAATTCAATGTTGTTCCAGTGTTATATCTTAAGAGTATATACTCTTTCCTCTGAATTGCCTTTGCAACTTTGTTGAAAATAAGCAAGTTGGTCTATTTCTGGACTCACTCACCTGATCCTCTGAGTGAGTGCCTAAGTCAATGAAAGTAAGACTCTATCTTAAATACTGCAGTTGTTTAGTAACTCCTCAAGGAAGGAAGAGTAATTCCTCCTACTTATTTTTCAAAATGGTTTTGGTAACTCTAGTGGCTGCATTTAAATGGGTTTTTGAGTCACATTTTCAATTTCTATAACCTAGTTGGTATTTTGATTGTTTTAAATCTATAGGCAGTTTTGTAAAACAAAAAAAAAAAAAAAAAAAAAAAACCTGTTATCTTAAATTATTGATTTTTCCAACAATAAACATGGTAAAACTCTCTATTGATCTAGGTCACACCTAAGTACACATGGGAAATAGGATAATCATGTTTAGACATTTAATATAAGATAAAATTAATTTGATCCACTTATATAATTACACTACAATTACTATCATTATGTTAACATTGTTCAGTTTTTTAAAGATTCCACATATAATAATGGATATCATAAAGTATTTGTCTTTTTTGAGAGCATAATGCCCTCAAGTTGCATTCATGTTGTCAAAAATGGCTGGATTTGCAAATTTGGGAATGGTTTTTCTCAGGTTGAATGATATTTCATTGTATACATATACCACATTTTCTTTATCCAGTCCTCCACTGATGGACCCTTAGGTTGTTTCCATAGCTTGGCTGTTGTGAATAACGCTACAGTAAACACAGTAGTGTAGGTATCTCTCTGAATTAAGTATTTCATTTCCTTTGGATATATACCAAAGGAAAATTGGTTCTAATTTAATTTCTTGAAGAACCTCTATAATATGTTCCATGTGGTTTATTAATTTTCATTCCCACTAACAGTGTACAAGAGTTCCCTTTTCTCCACATCCTTATCTTTTGTTTTGTGATGATAGCCAATCCAGCAGGTGTGAAGTAGTATCTCATTGTGGTTTTGACTTGCATTTCTCTGATGATTAGTGATTTGAATACTTGTTCATGTACATTCTGGACATTTGTATGTCTTCTTTAGAACAAAGTGTCTATTCAATCCATCTATCTATTACGCATTTGCCTATGTTTTACTGAGTTTTCCACAAAGGGTTTTTTTGTTGTTGTTTTGTTTTGTTTTGTTTGTTTTCGAGAGAAAGAAGTGTGGATAGAGAGGGGCGGATGGAGGAGAGAAAAAATCTTAAACAGGCTCCATGCCCATCAGGGAGCCCAACATGGGGCTCAATCTCACAACCCCAAGATCATGACCTGAGCCAAAATCAATAGTGAGATGCTAAAAAAAAAAAAAAAAAAAAAAAAAAAAAAAAAAAAAAAAAAAAAAAAAAAAAAAAAAAAAAAAAAAAAAAAAAAAAAGGAATGAGACGCTTAACTGCTTAACTGACTAAACCACCATGGTGCCCCACAAAGGATTTTTTATTCTTGCATCTGAGTATCAAAATTAGGGAATCAAAATTTGTTTCTTCTTCGAATGCCAGGAAAAGCAGGTAATTTTCTTCAATTACCTGTTTCCATAATTATCTAATTGTTTCACTCAATGTTAATGTAGGCTTAATTTGTTTAAATTTTATGGCTTATGTTTTACCATAAATTTTATCCATAATGCTTTAAAATCAGGTCTAAGGAAGTTCTTTGCCACATATCAATCTCAGTCTTTAATACTTCTTGATTATATCTTTCAGAGCTTTTTATGTTCATTTATTTAATCTGCAATTAAGTTTTAAAATCATATTTATTACCTGTTTTGACATTAATAACTTTATAAAGTATTGAGCAGATTAATAATTCACTACAGCATATGTTTTAACTAATTGTATTAAAATAATTCTAATATATATAACATGAAAATTATCTTCCTCTGAATGTAAATACAAGTTAAACTAAGGTTTATCTACTATTTAACAATGTCTTATGGATTTTTTTCAGAAAGTTTTCATTTCCATGCAAATATAGAGACAATATATACATGTACTAACATATTCATGTATGAATATTCATGTATGAATATCTACTTATAGATAAATGAATAATCTATTATACCTTGTATTTGTTAATCTTGTCTCACCACTAACAATAATTTCTGAATATCATATATATCTAATTTATTTTGTCTACAAAATAATATTCCATTTGAAATATATTAAAATAAATAAAGTTCCCATTCTGAGAATTAAGCTCTCTACATTTTTATGAGGAAAAGAAATACTGTTTTGAAATTTCATGTAAACATGTTTGAGTGTTTTTATAGGATTACATTCATAAGAATTGAATGATTACATCAAAGTCTATATGCTTTTTAAATGTAATTAGGTAATATAGTTCATTTGACTTACCCAAGAATTAAGAATGTCAGATTGGGGGAGTTCAAGATGGCGGAAGGCCAGGTGACCGCATGTCGGGGAGTTCCCTGAAGAAAGCTGAATTCCAGCAAAAAAAACACTACAGGACCACCGTGAACACCCATGAAATCAGCCTGAAATGTGATATTTCGCACTTTTGGATCACCATGGGAGACAAGGACCATCGGCAAAAAGGTAGAAACAAGTAAGAGGGACCG